>JAVTVY010057438.1:0-29352 GCA_036873755.1 Hanleya hanleyi | reverse complement strand
AAAGTATTCGCCCTGGTCTTCTGCTGAATTCGGCGTAGCAAATCACATTTATTGTGCTGAGAAGGGGTGTCCCGAAGTGGATTTCCATTCCCAAGTTACCTTTCTTAACGAGGTTCAGCCGATGGTCGTTGTTTAATGAGAAGCAGTAATACGTGTAGCCGCCACAATAGGCGTCTCGATCGAAGTGGTTCCCTTCGTTCTGGTCGATTTGTCTCGTTGTCGCATAGAGGTTCTGTTAACTCCGGATCTAATTGCCAGGGCTGAAATCTAGTTGGCGTGGCCTTGCTGGAACCTGCTATCCGTCCACGTGCAGGGCAACAAAGTTGATATTGAAATGCTTGAGGTAGAATAGGTTGTCCACAAACGTCCCATTGAAAAGGGGTGTTTCCCAGGCAGGCTATGGTCAACCGCTTGGGCTGATCTCCCGGGATTAAATTTTATTGGAAAATGATCAGATACTAAGCAGGAACGGAAACACTTCGGTTTGCCCACGTCGGATGGGGTATTAGACTGTTTTTGCTTTACAAGCCTGTCTTGTAACCTAACTGCGCGACTGGATTCAGTGTCTCTTTTGTGAGCGTGTAAGGCATCCTCTTGGATGGAGATCTTATAGTCAGACGCTACGCCGGTAGCCAGTAAAGGAAAGGCCGGTGATGTCCGTGTCAATCGGAGTTTGATCGGCACTCCGCTCAAAAGGTAGCTGTCCGGCATGAACAGGACGCATGCATACGTCCCATGAGATCCACCGGTCGAGTGTTCGCTGTGAAACTTCTCCGTCTTTTCCAACCGGCGTTGTGTGTAGTCTCGCGACGTGTCCTGAAGAGTCGCGGAAGTACAATGGTGCCGTCAAGTGAGATTTTTTGGTTTTCGGCCTCATCACATCGATATTTCGAGGTGGGCACGATAAGGTTACGTTTTGTTTGAAGCACTCAGGAGTTTATGACTCAGAATTGCATCCACCTGCTGGAACAATGAGTGCTGCCAGAGATTGACTGGATCGACGAGGTTGGTGCCATCGCCATTGACGTAAAAGTATGTGTGGGGTATACCCGTGTACGCCGTATCAGAGTAAGTTGAGAAGACGAATTCGATAGGGTTCGACTCTGTGATGCTAGAGAGAGAGGGGCAGAGAGAGAGAGATGTTCCACTCATCGGTGCTGGCCTGGGTCGTCGATACGGTCCACATTTCAAATTCGCTGTTGGAGAAAGCGCATGATTCTGGATGGATGAAAGCCATATTTACGGGATGTCCGGGTTTTCGATGTGCGTCATCCCTGGATCGACCATCGACTGGTGCTAGGTCTGGTGCAGGTCCATCATGGTCATGGACGATAATCCCGACAGCTGCTGCAACGTCCATCTCAAGCTCAAACTCGACGCAAGGATCAACAGGAACTTATTATTATGTTCGCTGTACATCATGGTTCCATCCTGTTGGTCTGGTTCCTGGCTGTCGTCCGATTTGCCATCATAAGCCCGACTGGCCCTCGGAGAGTGTAAATGGATAGGTCTTGCTTTCGAACAAGACATAATACCACACCGTGTCCTTTTGCGCATTTTATCACGTATACAGGTACACGATATCCATCATCCCCGCCATTCAGGGAGAATGTAAAGGGTGTGGCAGTTGAATGACGTAATGGGCTAAGGTGTTGTCCGGGAATAGCTCGGCTAGGCTATTGGTAGAGAGCGTGAATTAAAACATGACCACTAACGTGTCCCATGTCCGACCCTCCTATTATTAGATGTCCCAAGCCCCTAGGGACGAGGATCGACGGGAAGGTGTCGCGGATCTCGCTCGGCGTGGTGCTTGCGGAGGTGTCACGGGCGTTCGCTGCTGCTGCATCAATTGTCAGCGCTAGGGATTGCCGACAATTCTTGTTTCACGTGCATGTCTGTCAACTCTTGTGCAAATGCCTGTAATACTTTGTGGGCATCCTGAGTTGACGCATCATATCATTCACCAAATCCATCAAATGGATACCAGGCACCACTTGGTTCTGGACCAGAATTGCACCTTTCTCGTTCCAGGCCATGTTCGGATTGTCTGTCGATTGCTCCAGCAACAAGCCATCCCTTCTCTGGGACGTAACGGGTAGACTCTTCTTGACGTCGTCTGCCACCCACTGCGGAGTTGAGGGTAATACGCCTGGTAATAGCAGCTGTAGGGCAATCTATGCTGCCTGTATGAGTGTAGCTGTCTGTGCGACTGATGATGGGGTTGGTCCAGTTGAGCAGGTCTTGTATTTCCTCATGAACGTGATGTACTGTTAAAGAATTTGTACAGTTGTACTATATCACTGTCGCTTAAATCCCGTCCTTGTAAACTCTGACTCGTCTTTTCATCGAGAGTATTCAACGTTTTTACAGTAGGTGGGATCTGGTATGGAGATTGCAGGGTTTGATACAGGTGTGGGTCGACCAGGTGCATTTTATCAGTATGCTCCAGCATCGACCGAAGAGTTTACCAAACACGGGGCCTAGTACGGAGGTAGCCAAAGCCGCTAAGATGGCACCAAGAAAGCTGCCTTTCTGTAGGACATTTTTCTTCTTAGCTTGGGAGATTTTTCTCAGCAAGGTTCGGTGACCTTTATTATGCTTGACCAATTTGGTCTTCTGAGCCGAGGTCAGTGGTATGTTGACTTTTTACTGGTTGTACCCGATATCACACAGGCAACGTACAAGGTCAGGGTCTGCGCCGCGAAGAAAGGTTCGAGCCAACTCGGATGGAGCTATCTTCAGCACTCGGGGCGTCGGTGCGTGATTCCTTACTCGAGCGGACATCATGTACACCTAACGCTGGAACATGAAAACTGTTATCCTTCGCGGGTTACTTACTGAACACCCTGTCACTACAGAGACAAAGTCAACAACGATTGTGTATTTATTGGCCCCTTCAACACACACCCCAGCTTGGGGAACCTCTGTGGATGCGAATGCGGCTTTTATAGCCGTAATGCAAGTACATATGATGAGTATCCCAAGAAAAGATACCGGTCCGTAGTCGGAGGGCGTCAGGGCTGGTTTGAGTCGAAGAGCATATACCCGTCCGGAAGGTTTGTCGCGTCTTTGAAGGCCTCCAGCGGAAAATGAGTGCGGCCGGGGTACATTTGTCTCGCCAGGTGCAGAAGTTGAGTGACGTCTCTCGGGTTTTTAAACATCAAACACAACATAATGTCCCGCCGTCCTTTGCTTCACTAAACAGGTTGTGCACAATTCAGATGATGTTGAACCTACGATGATGACTGCCTTTGGTAAATGGATGGGTCACCCGATCATCCGTCTCCGTCATGAGATCATCGACGGCCACAAAGGTGTCCGGTTTAAGTTGGCCAGGTTGGGTACTCCTTCCACGAACGTAATAAGAGTCGTCGTCTTGCCAAAGTTTCTGGACGATGTTCGTCTCGCCCGCGGCGGTCGGTCTCGCAATGAGGCAAGTGAAGGGATGTTGCCACCTGTGATCCATGGTTGGAGGTATATGCGCTGTCGTGGTAATCCACTCTTGCAAATTTGGTACTAGTGTGCTCAAGTCGGTGGAACACGGGCATACACATCTAGTCTTGGTATCGTTGTGAGTGCTAGCGTGCATTCGATGTGAGTGGTCGTATACGGCTGGTCTTCAGGCGTACTTGGTGTGGACTCGACTGGGTCTGTGCCCTTGTTCTTGGGAACGGAGTCGTGGTCGGCTGGGGTTGGGTGAGGTTGACTGGCGCTCGAGGGGATGTATGGAATCGTTCAACTTGTCGTGTTCTATGTTGGCTGAGTGGAGAGCTGAGGTACGTCACAACGTTAAACAGACTCTCTTACAAGATACCAGGCAGGGTTAGCAATGTCACCACAAAGTCCAGTTGTGCTGTGCGCGTTTTTGAGATATATACTATGTTCAGAGGTGGCTGCAATTTTTCCATAACACTGTGTTCCTGGTCTAACCTGGAATGACCGAAGACGGCTGTGGTTCCTGGTTTTATAGTTGTTTCCCTGGTTGGCCGGGACCCAGGAATTGAACGAACTCGGCCAGCCCTGCCATTTCCCGAGGTCCACCGTCTTGCCCCGCCGTCGTTCGGTTTCTAGGATGGGTTCCGCGGTGTAGTAGTCTTGCGCTGTGTTCAACACGGGCAGTAATTCCTTCTCCTAAAATGCCCCTCCAGTGACTCCCCTTGAAGGTTGCCGGTTCTTACACCCACTGTTGACCAACTCTTGTCGAACTAGCGCTTACTTTTACTGATCCGTACAGGGTCCCTGGTCTTGAACACCTCCTTCAGTTATAAGGGTGGCTACATTGGGTATAAGACACGACGGACTTGGGTTCCGTTCGTTCATGTACAATCCCTTGTTCCCTATTTTTGTCGACATATCATGCACCCCTTCGTGCGGAGACCATAGATCGCCATCATCCGGGTTACAGACACCAATAAGCCGCGTTATTGTTTGTTCTGAAACCGCGAAAGAACAGTGATACCGCCGCACGAAAAGCTTGATACTGGTGTCATGCAGATCATAGATCCATACTAATAACATGCCGATATTGTCACCACCCTTATGTAGGATAGTGGATGAGTATGGACGGGGGGATTCGGTGGGAAAGACCCGTACGTCAGCAGGACGTCGATAGAGAAAAGGTGCTCCCTATGGTATTCCCCTTTACCAGTTCCGACGATCAACGAACGTCGTGGTGACCATCTTTCATGTTTATATTCTGCGAGAGGCAATATACAATGTTAAATTCCTAAACCATATAATGATACTAACCTGTCTATACAGCGTAGCCATGTAATCACCAAAACTTGTTGAGACTCACTCGACGAGGACACGGCCTATTGCATATGACCTTTGTGACGTGCGTTTCCGTTCCGGTCACGTGAACGGAAGCGACATTTGAACCGGCGCACCATTTTGTCCGATATTGTGCACATGCGCCTCGTCAAAGGTTACTTCCGGTCACTTGATCGGAACCGGAAGTGAAGTCACAAAGATCATATGCAAATTTCATCTACCGTTTTCTCCATGCATATTAACGCATTCTTGATGAAGTTTCAATCACAAAATGTTTCATATTTTAAACATATTTACAAAAATGCTGTGACAAATATTTTTCACAAACTGCATGTCTTCAATTTCGTACATTCCAGTAATAAAATAAAATTCATCACCAACGTCTTCATAATCACGTAAAACACAGTACGGTACCATTCAGTAGGATACATATTATTGTATCGACCTGCTCTCATACCGTACCGGTAGTTTAAATTTGGTATTTTCATACATGTCATAGCCTGCTTAACAATTCCATCTCTCATCGAGTAAAACACTAAGTCGTGTAAAACATTTTCCAGGCAAGTTTTACGGTTTGATAATGGTGTAGCCTACATCATGTACACGTCATGGATAGGATTTTCTGGAATTCAAATTAATGTTCTCTTTACTGAAAGTCATTTCCTATGTCTGAATGGATAAGTGAGTCTGAACTCAGCCGAAATGTTCTCATATTGTAACTCATGTATTTGAGCACGGTATAACTTCTACTAGTCGAACATGCAGCCCCTACAAGATATTTATGGAGTGTAATTCAATAACTTCTACATTTAGCAACGATTACGACCAAAGCAACATTATTTAAGTAGATACCGGTACCGTACCGGTACACATTGACCGTGGCATTCAGAATTCCTGGGCCTTAAGAGGTCTGAATAATTTTAGATCAGTTTTATAATCTCGCTAGTCACCAATATCCATATTTTATTGGTATACGGTATGTAACTCTTTTATTATTATGCATACAGTATGTATATATTAGTATGTATACGGTATATAACTGTCTTTTATTAATATGTATACATGTATTTGTCTATTATTATTATATATACGGTACGTATGTAACAGTCTTTTATTAGTATGTATACAGTATAATACTGTCTTTTATTAGTATGTGTGTGGTATGTAACCGTCTTTTATTAGTATGCATACGATATGTAACTGGCTTTTATTAGTATGTACAGTTAAAAGGGGAGTTCCGAATCACGTTTTACATCTAGACTACTAGCGCTCGTTTTGTTAAGAGATGAGAGTGGTTCTTGGTCTTATTTTCTACGAAAATCTGTCGTCGATAATTGCATGTAAAAAATTCTCCAATCGAGCCTGTGAATCAATGAGAAAATCATGTCCGTCTCAGTGCACCAGCGCGGGCAGTTGCGAATCACTTTGGTGAAAAGCGGATCACGCCATCTATCTGTCGTTACAGTCACTGAGAATAGAATCTTTTTTATCAGCTTGAGTGGTCATCTATCACCAATATCCCAATAGGAGAAAAATGATGTATAACATGCCTAGACTTCTCTGGATTGCCATTACTGAGGCGGAAATTCCTCATAGACAAAGACGGCCTGATCTGTCTGACCATGCCATATACGACAATTATCCTCACTAATTAAATTAATTCTCTCAGGATTTCGGTAGTTCGTTATTTATACACGGACGAGACCATTCATTTAAGATTGAACATAACAGACCTGGTCCAATAGAAACCTGTCCAAATGTTTCCCCATGCGACCTGATATGGATTCCTCCCTTATGCTGCATGGAATTCAAATTCTAATTTAAGAAAGTTACACCCACGTTGCCATCGAGTTTCTGACAGCTGAATGAATTCTACTCGCATATTCAAGATTACAATATATAAACTCTCTCAGTGGACATTGGACATCCATTTAGCATCTGACTATTTGAACAAAAGAACATAGAGGAAAGAACACATAAATATATATGTTCTCAATTTTAATAATGAACACAAATGATGAAAAATTTGAAATGTTGGGGGTATGTGTGTGTGGGGGGGGGGGGAGAAGACCATCCCGTTATGTGACTTAAAATTATTCTGAAGCAATAACTTTGTACTCCGACATTTGCTCGTGTAAAAAGTCTTCAATGTCACAATTTTCGATCACGTAATCAAACGAAATAAACAGCACGTATTTCGTTGATCTGGAAATGACATATCGACTGTTGCACTATGTTGCAATGCTGGTGAGTTAAGGGTTATAGCAATTCATTGGATATTTTGTTTGACTATTAATATGTTTCTATCACTGAAATAAATACTGAAATTACCACTTAAACCCACCTTATTTTTCGTAGATTTAACACTGAAGACCCAGCTTGAATTTGTCATTGCGTAGTACCGGAAGCATTTCCTTACCGAATTAACCGAGAAACAAACAACGCAGGTCGGTTGTTTGACACTTTTTGTTTGAGTCCACAGAAACAGACGTTCCAATAAAACTAGAAAAGATTTACACAGATGCTTTATTACAAGAAATATAAGACGTTCATTAGGAAAGTGATCCGCAACTCATCGTGATCCGGAACCCACAAAACTACTGTATACTGTAAGTAACTGTTTTTTATTAGTATGTATTCGGTATGTAACTGTCTTTTATTAGTAGGTATACGTTGGGACAGAATATAACTAAGTATACGTTATGTAACTGCCTTTTATTAGTACAGTATACCTGTGTTTCTAACTGTTTTATCATATTTCAATATGTGGACGCATCTGGGATAACCCCGCTCTTGGTGCCCCCGATGTAAAGGGGTAGTTCCCAATTAATTATTATTATTACTCTCATCAAATGTCCACGATGATGATTGAATGTGCAAACAGAGTAAAAACGAAGGAATGGAGATTTGAATTTGCAAAACTGCAGCGATGATTATCCCACTGCAGGTTGCTTTTTCCTGACCGAAATATCCGCCCAAATCAAATTCTGCCTGTTGAGTGATTTGAGCAAGCATACGAGGGGAGGTAATTCGAATTATTATATCAGTTTCACAGCGCCCCCTGGTGGAGAGTCATTCCAGGCCGAAACAAAATGGTAGAAAGGCGTCAGTTTGCAGCTGTGCGCTGCGTTCAGTCACTCGAATGTGAGACATCGAGGGATTGAAGTCACAAAGTAAGTTAGGAGAATGGTACATGAATGGTCAACCTATCATACCAAGGCATTTGTGATCTCGCATATCTCTAATGTCACACGTGTACAAACTCCTAACTTCCACATGTTGAAGGCAGACAAAATCCGCCATCCCAACCATTTCCCAGAAATAAAACTTACTGCCACTGAGCGCAAGTGAAGTACAGATAGTAATGACTCCCCCAAACAACGCAAATACTATTATGTGAAAAATGGCAATACACATGGATTATGCATGAGAATTAAAGATGGAGTTATGTGAAATGAATTGGCAAATTATTCAAGAGGGGGCAGTGAACGTTTGTAAACAGTCAAATTTTTATTAGCAAAAACTAGGTCAGTGACGATACCCCAAGCCATGAGAGTGTGTACACAAATATAAACCAGACCAATATCAAACAAATTTATACAAATTATCTTCCTCATCTATCAGTTTAAATCTTTAACCTTCATTTCCTCCTGGTCCATTCTTATTTATTGGCCATTGACCACTGGTTGTAGTGAGCATGGAGTGAGTGAGGAAATTGTTGTTGTGGGAACATGCAGAAGAGGGCCTAACATATTTTCAAGGGAGATAAACTCTTGATCAGTTAGAACCTGAAATGATAATATATCCAGATATTAACAAATTGAATTGATACTGAGACTTATTGGGAGAAATATATACTGCATACTACACCTGTAAGCTTACACTCTTAATTTCACAAAACTTCACACAACTCTTCTTCCTTTTAATGCGGATATTGAAATGAGGGTCACTCCACGTTTGTTCTGATGTTCGCGTACTCAAATTTGATGAAATAAAGAAAACTCAGGGCAACCTGACTGTCATATCTGCTGTTCCAGGTACAGTACTCTGGACTAAAAGACTTGACGATTTGATAATGAAATGAACAAGGATGGGACCTAAAGAATGAGACATAAAATATGTGACGTGCATAAAAGTCAAGTTAATCCTTTAACAAAGAGCTGCGCTGACGACGATAGCAGCAGCCGATGCATTGAGATGCGGTTCACATAGCGGTTCATTCATTCTCTTTTTTCCTTATCTCTTTGACTTAGGGTGGAGTTTTAAAATATGTATCAAATTATCTTACTATTCCAAGAAAGCCCATTCGGCGTACATTTGTGATTAATTTTGGCAATTCCAGGTCGAAAATAGTCCGTTTATCAACGATTAAAGATATTTTCTAGGCTAAAGAGTTAGGGAAGTGAGAGACTAGATGAACCGCTATGTTAACCATGTCTACGTGCACCTGCTCAGGTGCTGTCCGTGCAGCTATTTGTTAAAGGATTAACTTCAATTTTGTGCAAGTAGAAGATTAGACTGATTATATTGAATGGAAATGAATTTAAGCTCTTTGGCAATTGCAGGGCCTAAATGGTTATAATTTTTCTAACAGGGGCTTCATATTTAGCAGTCAGTCAACTGGCAGACCTTATGCCACACCAAACATTTCAACTAACCATTCCTTCATTCAACTGTTAGTGATGCATCTCCTTTAATTTCATGTTTATCTTTGCATTTCCAATATTTTCAGGTTTCTGCCGGAGGACATGTATAAACTTTCCTCATCGCAGCTGCTTGCAAAATGTCTCAGGCAGACATGGCAGACAGCCTAGGTGATCAAACTAACAACGCACTGACATCCAGCACAGCATCCACCTCACCAGGGAGTCTCAAGGTATCTGTGGATAAAATACAGCCAGATGTCGTGGAAGGGAAAGTACAAGGAGATAGTGGGACTGATACCACCGCTCCTAACAATAACCACCATGGGTTGAACCACCAGGACTCTGTAGGCTCGGTTGGTTCTCCTCAGCCTATGTCTCCAGATCCTGTCCATGATCTGCCCCCTGAACTCCTCCAGGCTGGCTGGCGCAAGTTCTGGAGCAGACGGGAACAGCGGCCATACTTCTTCAACAAAGTGACAAATGAATCTCTTTGGGAAATGCCTCAGCTGGATTCTGGGGTGAGTAATATTGAAAGTCTCCCAATCTTTTCTGTAATATCACGATACTATATATTTCCATTGTTACCTGACCAGAGATGTTCACAGATTTTTAGCTCATCTGGGCCGAAGGCCCGATGGGCTTATGTCATGGCCTGATCGTCCATTGTGCGTCGTCCGTAAACATCTTCTTCTCTGAAACCGCTTGACCGATTAAGCTGAAACTTGGCATGCATGTTCCCCCCAATGAGTACACCAGAATTTGTTCATGCAGCGTCGATACGATTTTAAATATGGCTGCCATGGCGACCATCTTGAATTTGCCAGGGAAATCTTGTCATCATTATTTTTCGGTAACTACTTCATGGATCTTTCTCAAATTTGGTACACCGGTTCCCCTTTGGGTTCCAATTTGAATATCCAATATGGCCACCAGGCGGCCATCTTAGATTTCCCCATGAAACTTTATCGTGATTTATCAGGAGCTACTGAATGGATCTTTCTCAAATCTGGTATACAGGTTCCCCTTGGGGTCTAGTTGTGCAAGATACCTTTTGTGGTCTGATTCAAAAATCCAATATGGCCACCAGGCGGCCATCTTGGATTTCCCCCATGAAACATTGTTATTGCGATTTCTCAGGAAGTACTGCATGGATCTTTCTCCAATTTGGTACACCCCTTGGGGTCTAGTTGTGCAAGATACCTTTTGTTATTGGATTTCCCCATGAAACTTTATCGTGATTTCTCAGGAAATACTGCATTGATCTTTCTCAAATTTGATACACAGGCTCCCCTTGGGGTCAAGTTGTGCAAGATAGCTTTTCTGGTCCGGTTCGAAAATCCAATATGGCCACCAGGTGGCCATCTTGAATTTTCCCATGAAATTTTGTTACCGTGAATTCTCAGGAAATTACTGCTTGGATCTTTGTCACAGGTTCCCCTTGTAGTCCAGTTCTGCAAGATACCTTTTTAAGTCCATTTTGAAAACCCAATATGGCCGAATCTTGAATTTCTCATGAAACCATCATGAAATCTCGGGAAATTACTGCATGGCTCATTTAGTGTTCAGGGGGGACAACACAAGTTAGAAACTCATCTATTGCAGTTCTTTAGTAAAAATTTCTCACAGCTACAGGGATTCATAGAAGTCCAAATTTTATGAACCGAAGTCCGGAAAATTGAGTTTTTTTACAGTCAAATTGAGTTAAAATAAAATTCATCGACATTTTTTCCCCCTAAAGTTGAGTATATAAATTTTTTACAAACCAGGGTGATTTTTCCCCACAAAGTTGAGTATATAATTTTTTTACAAACCAGGGTAAATGTCACCTTCCATGAACCTTGTCTACTGTTACCAATTCATGTATTTTTAACCTTTTTTGTAATTAAAATCATTTTGTGTAGTTGATTGCGTTTATATACACATTTCCAGCGCTCGAAATAACGCTTGTCTACTTGTCGATGACAAGTGACTTTCGTAAGTGTCAAGTAAAAAGAAAAGTGACTTGTTGCCTGCGACAACAAAGCCATAAAGTGCCGTCTTTATTTATAACAGATATATACTTCGCCTAACAAAACAACGTGTGTAGCATAGTTTCCGCAGGCCCCGAAGTTGATAAAATTTACGTGATTCCATGGCCCGTACGACCGATGTCGTTGTTGTCACTGTCTTTTTGAAAACCGCTCTCCTGTGCGCGAAGATAGAAAATAACCTTATTATGGTACGTGCGATTTCATTAGCCTAATTACTCCATCCAGCCAATCAGCGTAGCTGATAGAATCTGATTGCAGCCTAGCGATAACACGTTTGGTCATGGTGGTTGGATCATTTTGGTTGAATAGAGCGTCAGTGACAACTATTCTTCGACAGTAATATGGATCGTTTTCTGAAACGTCGGAATGAAACCCCAGTCACAAGAAGGCAGAACAATCAAGAATTTCTTGCCAAAAATTATCCGTCGAAAGAGTGACTCACATGATATTGAAAACATTCTTGCCCTTGTAAAAATACTGGTTCTACTGTCTGTCACAGATAATATATCCGAGACGTTTTCGGCGATATTTCGGAGACAATTGATCGGGCATATTGAAACTTCACACAGGAGATCAACTAAAAAGTACTAATTTTATTCCAAAGTATCAAGAAAATCCTTCCAGTAGTTCTCAACAAATCGCGAAAACAACAATTAGATGGGAGATTTGTAGGTTATTTTTTGAAGTCATGACACCAAGTCTGCATGTTATATAACATTGACAGATCAATGTCATCGTAGCCCCAAAATAACATGGTAGGTATTGGTGATTTTCGTCAATTCCCAACAGATTTTAATGACATATGGGGGGAAAAATTATTATTTTTTAGTTTATATACTGTGTGAAGTTTCAAAGCTGTACGATAAATTTTCTCCAAAATATCGCAGAAAACATCTCGGAATATATTATCTGGGACAGACAGTATTGTTTTGAACAGCTTTTGTCGAGCGAGGTTTCAGTCTTATGAAGCGTGTGAAGAATGACTTTCGAGCTACATTAAATGAAGACTCCCTGAATGACCTTATGTCATTGTCACTGTCTGATTACTCTGTTACTACCTTTGACCCTATCCCAGCCATCAAATTGTGGTGGTTAGACTGCAACAAACCCAGAAGGTCTGAATCTAACTTGTTGTTTTATTTCATGAAAAATTACAACACAGTTGAGTATATAAGGAACAGTCAAAACTTGGTAATATTTTGAGACAACTACTGACAGCCAGGTGACAAGTAAAAAAAATAGTCACTTGTCACCTGGGACAAGTAATTTTTTACAAACATTTCAACCCCTGCATTTCCATCATTAGGTTGTCAGAAAGAAACGATAAAAAACAAAATCATACTGGTTTATAAAATAGTTACACGATGATTGTATAATAGGAGTCTTGATGATGATATTGTTTTGATAGAATATTGTGAACAAAAAAAAAGGAGAAAAACAACAACGAAACACTTCAAAAACGCTTGCAAGCGACCGTCGTCACAGGAAGAGTTCACTCCCTTGTCATGAGTCAAAACGCACGCTGTACGTTTGTGTCAACTTTCGTTTGATCAGGCAAAAGTGAAAATGATACAGTATTACTATTTTCTCAAGACAGACCACACAGAATACACAAAGAAATACTTGCGATTGGCATTCGACGAAGACAAGTCACAACGTGTGTTTATTATCGTTTGTATCTCCCTCCGCTCGCAGAAACGAAATCAAAACCAAACAAAAATGGCGACTCGATTGTACAGTGAAAATACATTTCGTAATTATTTCGGACGAACCAGTCTCGGATGAATATATCCCGTTAACAGACTAAGTTGTCCGAGGTAAATTCAGAACAGCTGACAGAGTTTACATTTGACGTTGGTGTTGCTGCCGACAGATTCATATTTGCTACCGCGACGATGGCGTTCATTTGAGTTTTACCAGATGATTTCCTGACAACCGGGTATTGAATTTACGAAGCTTGAAAATTCAGTTTCCAAAGCTTGAAAATTCAGTTTCCAACACACAAATTGAGTATAAATATTTTTGTGAAAAATATAGATTTTTTACTCAAAAAAATTCAGTTTTGAACTGAAAAAATTGAGGTTTTAAACTCAATCTACGAACCGAAATTCGGTACGTAGAACTGACGTGAATGAATCCCTGAGCTACTTTCTCCAGTTACAGCCAGATGAGCTACAGTGCCGTGGCACTATCTTTGAACCAGAGATAAACATCTTTGAAGAATTGGTTCCATGGCAGGGATTCATAGAAGTCCAAAATTTTGCCACCGGATACTGAAATTTCAGTATTTTTTTTTGCCGCCGGCGTCCTGATTGCTATTGAGTTTATTTGTGTTTTTGCCGCCGCCATATGTAATGGTTCTGAGAAAGAGTTTAAAGCTTAGAATAAAGTACTATAACATCAAATTTGACATAATCATTGAACTGTCTTAATTTATTTGAACAAGAATAGAATATTCCATCACCACAAAGTCAGCCTCCTAGGGATGCAGTCTATCGGAGATGGCTCAATTCCCATCTCCTACCGACAACTGCATCCCAATTACCAGCATTGTTTCAGTTGTGAAAATATTTTTGTCAATTTAAATAATCCATATCCATAGAGATTTCATGTTGTATGAATGGATTGGTTTTTCTTAAGTGGAATTGTGCAAAATGACGGTGTGCATGACAATTTACTAAATTCATTTCAGGAAAATATATCCAAGATAGAACTTGACATTTTAAGAACGTATTTTACTCCTTCCGGACTGTCTCTAACCCTACTTTTGTGTAGCTAAGATTCATAGCGTCTCCCTTCCCTCAACGCTATGCCGACGACAAATACATTTCCCTGGTGGTAACTCGAACATCTCCATGGCGCACTTATTATTACATTTGCGCCCTATTGGACCTTCATTAACTTGAGAAATGAGCCACCATGAATAAAAATACAGAACTGGCAGACTGAATGGCCCTTCGTCGGTCATATATTAATTACAGACGTAACCATTAAAATTATCCCTATGGAGCCTCAAAATCACCTGAAATCGTGGGTCAAGAAGATGGGCATTTCCGTCATAACAGTGCCAGGCTGTCAAGCAGTGTTGAACCTTTCAAAATGGGTTCTAAAAAACGCCCCGGTGACTGTCAAGTCATTGGAATTGACAAATAAAATGAAATAATGAATGGTATTTGATGCACGATACATTAATTTGAAACCCTGAACATACATTCGGAACATATTTGACATTTTACAGCTTTAGAAATATTTAGGAAACGCAATTTGGCAAAAATATTGTACCGTAACACTCACGTAAGAGATTACTACCGATGGATCATCTGTTCTGCTTCATTCCGACTAAATAACTCGTCTAAAATCTGATAGATGTCACGATATGTATTCCTGATTACACTTAGGATAAAGAATACTGAAAATTTATTAAACATTCGGTAAAAATCCTGTTGTTTACCCGACGCGTGCTTTCGGTGAACGAAGCCAAACGCAGGGCTTCGTGTTTAGAATTAGTGCGCGAGCTAAAAACAGCTCGCGTCAAAATATTTAGGAGAGGGTATTTAAAAGTCAGGCGAGTGATTGCAATATAATACAATATAAAATGTGACAGTTTACGCGAGCTAAAAATCACTCTCGTGACATGAATGTACGCGAGTGTTTGCGTGCAGGTGAGCTATCACTCGCGCTAAACACGAAGCCCTGCAAACGCCATTGTGATTCTATCGGCGCATGCGTACTCAAGCGATATTTCATGGTTGACCAATCAGTAAGTCGGGTTACATCAGGTTTTCGCGGGAATCAATGAAAAGAATTTAAAACACATGACCATTTTACCCAATAATTTCTACTACGTGACCCAAATGTCAACACGAGTTGTTGCCCTTCAATTTTTTTTATCTCGAACGTGGAGAATGTGTTCCTGTAAACGGCAAGAATACAGATCCTGAAAAAGTATCGTTCTCGGTTTCCAAGGGGAGACAATCTCGCCACCAGGAGTCGCTGCTTCTACAAAGTGCTCGTACACAGTCATTAGTATGATCGGCCATCATACATTAGTCTCATGCAACAAAACTGCTCCAGAATCATACTGAACTGAAATTTCTAAACGTTTGTAATAAATCATAATTCTTTATCTCAAAATATATTCGTTCTCACTCAAAAGAAATGTTTTGTACCGGTTCTTTTGTTGCCACATGTTTGTCTATCGTACTGCAGTATCGACAGTATGGGTTCAAACGTTGGTACCGTATGCGACATCCCCATATCACTGGAAATATGAATTTTGAATTTTGCCCTTTCACTGCTTTGAGCATCAAACATTGTCAACATCAAACTTCTTACTCGTAAGTTGTAAAATCAGAATAGGTACAGAAGACTCAAGTATATCATTTTAGATCACAAAATTTAACTTATTTTATCCAATGAGAGTTCTGAAATCTTGTAATAGATGCGGATGACATAAATATTTCGAAATATTTGTATCATGATTTAAAAAGCGGCGTCACCCATTTTCGCACAAAATTCTCCCCACATTATTTCGTAGACCAAATATTAGCTTGCTAATTTTTGTATTCGCTTCCTATTTGTCTCCAGGAACACGCCAGTAACAGCGAAAATGTGTTTTAAGCGGAAATTATTTTTCCTACAATTTATTAACCGAGATAATTCAAAAAATTCTCAATTGTCAACGAAGAAAAGTTACATTTTACTGAAAAGTATACGATTTCAAAACATCTGTAGAAAAGATATGCATTTGACAGGAACTGTATACAATGAACAAAAAAGAGATCGGAAGTGATGAATTCATGTTAGGACTATTTTTTTGGAGAAAATGTGTAATTAATAAAGCTCTTTTACACAGGAGATTTAAAATGCGCCACGCGCACGATTTGAATCGCGGACTAGATGTACCACCTATGATGACCCAATCACTCTTTCCTCACGAGGAAAATAAATGATATCATCCTTGGGTACTGTATATGTTAGTAAGAGATGTCATATACGGATGATCAGATCGAAAGAGAGCAGCAAAAAAAATAGACGAACAACACTAGTCAAAATGGAGGACTTTCACATTCCGTAATGGACATTTCCAAAGATTATATGAATAATTAGAGAATAAAAATGTCAGTAACGAGGGCTTCAAACTTTTAAAGTACCCGGTACTTTCCAAACCGTGATTCCGTCACGCTGGAATTCATTTTATAAGCGTACGTAGATCTAGATCTGCACGGTAGAGAACTTGAAAGAATCAAGATGGAGAAAATTCGGCTGATTCACGTATGCAATATTCATGTGGTTTATCAGTGTTGTATGTTCCAAAACGGCATTTACGGAGCTGCGCATGAGTGCGTTTGGGGATATGCTCCCCACCCTCCGGCTAGTAGTGTAGTTGTGTGGAAGGGGGGAGGGGGGGGGCATATGTGGGCGGTGTGATCATATAGCGCACCACAGAAACTCCTGGACAGCGGAGGCACTATCACCACCAATGTGACCACTGACGGGGTTTAATATATGAACCTGGAACTAGAACTAATGAAACAGAGCGGGGGGGGGTGAATATGTCTAGATCTAAATCGATATGAAGAAAATCACTAAAATGAAAGCTGCATATGGCATTAGGCCTAGAACTACTACTGAAGCCAAGAGCCATGAGATAGATCTAACTGACGTGAAGAAAATCACATGAAAGATTCAGTTTGTATAAGCCTATATGGTATTACAAATCTGAATCGGTTGGGTGGGGGGTGGGGCGTTCGTGCACTAGAAATAATGTTGCGTACTCTCTAAACAAACTTGAGTCAATGGTTCACTCAAGTAATCGAGTGGAAATTTATTTCTCTCAATTATGCTTCAGTTTAGTTAAAGTCGCTGAAGTTTGATTGAGTCACTCCATTCTGAGTGAAATTCGTTTAATTCGTCTAAGTTTTAGCTGATATAACAAGTCGAAAAGTTTATTCCACTGAATGAGGGTTATTTTCACTCAAGTGAAACGCACTCAATTTGAGTGAAATTTACTTATATGGTATAAATTTACACTTTTACTTTCAGAGTTAAATTTTAATAAAGTGACTCTGGCACTAGAAATAATGAAGCGGGAGGGATGGAGCGGGGTTGGGGCGGCTGGCTTCCCAGACTCCGACATTTCGGTTGATGCCCGTTATGTGACAAACACCTGTAAATATCGACATATCCTCCTTAACGTGTTTGATATAAGCGGGGGGGGCATATCCCCAAACGCACTCATGCACAGCTCCGTAAATGCCGTTTTGGAACATACAACATGAATATTGCATACGTGAATCGGCCGAGTTTCCTCCATCTGGATTCTGTCAAGTTCTCTACCGTGCACAGATCTAGATCAACGTACGCTTATAAAATGAATTCCGCTGTGACGGAATCACGGTACCGGGTACGTTTGAAGCGCTCGTTCTTAAATTTTTATTCTTTATAAGTAGACTTGCTACGTCTTATTGCTCACTTTTTTCGTTATATAATCTTTGGAAATGTCCATGACGGAATGTGAAATTCCTCCGTTTTGGTTAGTCTTGTGTGTCTAATTTTTTTTTTGCTGCTCTCTTTCGATCTGATCTTCCGTATATGACATCTCTTAGTAACATACAGTACCCAAGAATGATAAAGATACCCTCGTGAGAAAAGAGTGATTGCAGTGTTACATCTAGTCCGTGACGGAATCACAAAAAAAATCGTGACGAAATCACGAGTGCGCATTTTTTAATCTCCTCTGTAAAAGAGCTTTATTAATTACACATTTTCTCAAAAAAATATATTCCTAACATGAATCTATCACTTTGATCTCTTTTTTTTTTGTTCAGTGTATACAGTTCCTGTCAAATGTATATCTTTTCTACATATGTTTTGAAATAGTATACTTTTCAGTAAAATGTAACTTGTCTTCGTTGACAATTGAGAATTTCTCGAATTATCTCGGTTAATACATTGTAGCAAAAATAATTTCCGCTTAAAACACATTTTCGCTGTTATTGGCGTATTCCTGGAGACAATAGGAAGCGAATACAAAAAATAGCAAGCTAATATCTGGTCTACGAAATAATGTGGGGCGAAAATGGGTGACGGGTGCTTTTTAATTCACGATACAAATATTTCGAAATATTTATGTCATTCACATCTATTACAAGATTTCAGAACTATCATTGGATAAAATAAGTTAAATTTTGTGATCTAAAATGATATACTTTTGTATCTATTCTGATTATACAACTTACGAGTAAGAAGTTTGATGTTGACGATGTTTGATGTTCAAGGCCGTGAAAGGGCAAAATTCAAAATTCTTATTTCCAATAATTCGGGGACCAATACGGTACCAACGTTTGAACCCATACTGTCGATACTGCAGTACGATAGACAAACATGTGGCAGCAAAAGAACGGGTGCAAAACATTCCTTTTGAATGAGAACGAATATATTTTGAGGTAAGGCCTAAAAAAAAAAAAATTGTTTGTTTCCGGTAACGGGCTCAAATTTTCCAGGGTCGGTCGGTCGGGGGTTTTTTTTTGTTTTTTTTTTTTTAATTCTCGAACCTCTTCCAGTAAGGAAAGTACCCATAACGGTTTACAGAATCTGGACCGGTTTGTGAAGCAGAGTTTCTTTCAACAGAAAATAAAGAAACAACTACATATTTTATTAAACGAAAGAAAATCTTTAATATGAAAACAGTAAATAAACAGTAAAATACCACACAAAGTTAAACTGATCACTACTAGTAAATATAGCTGAACAGGCAGATCCTACACCGAAGCTCTCAAGTTTTGAAAGCTCCAATCAGTGCCAATGTGTGAGATTTGTCGAAAATGTTAATTTTTTTCTGTGGTTATAATTAACTGGTACCCAGTTTTCGCCACTTTTTGACAAAATGAATGCATGATTCTAAAATTGATAGGTCTGCATTACACGAGAAAATCAGTTATTTAAGAAGTGTTGGCCTGACAACAAGGGTATATTATTCATAGTTGAAAGTGTTTATATATTTTTTTTTCAAGAATAAATAACTGGAGTTATGAACTGAGCACTTTTGATGCCAATTTACAGGAGTTTGTTCCACTGACAAAATAAAAAAATTACTGTAGTTCCGCTTATGTATTGTGTAGGAAAGCGAAATAAGTTGGTAACCTGTCAAAAATTATAAATCTCATGCATAATATAACTTTAATACCTGTTTTGTGTCTTTCCCACCGAAATTCATATTCTACTTATCAACACATGTTCACCCAAACAGTAGAAAGCCATCTTCAATCTACACTACAGTGAATTCTGGGTATTCGGCAGAATTTTTCTATATCATATCGGGGATATCTTGGCTTTCACTTTGATCACCCATCAGTGGAACTCACTCAGACTGGCACCAGACAGGATTATAGTCCGCCTGGTGAATGATCATGGATACCTCTGATATGCAGTCATATGATTAAAAAAAAAAAAAAAAATGAAATACCAAGATTGTGGATGGCTCCCTTCTGTTTGGATGAACATGTGTTGATGAGTAGAATACGAATTTCGGCGGGAAAGGCACAAAATAGGCAAGTTATATGCATGAGATTTATAATTTTTGACAGGTCAACAACATATTTCACTTTCCTACAAAATACATAAGCGTAACTACAGTAAATTTTTGATTTTGTCAGTGGAACAAACTCCTGTAAATTGGCGCCGAAAGTGCTCAGTTCAAAACTCCAGTTATTTATTCTTGAAAAAAAAAATATATATATGTAAACACTTTCAACTATGAATAATATACCCAACAGGCCAATTTGCCGGAATCACCCCATTTGCCACTTTTCCCGGACCTGTTAACAATAACAGGTGTTGAATGACATCGTTGAACAGTTTGTCTTTATTGTTTGTTAAATACCTGACGTTGATCTGGTAACGTCCCCTCTTTTGACATTAAAATGTCAAAAGCACTCAGTTTCTGAGACTTTTCTACGCAGTGATTGTTCAAGCAGGTGAAGAAAAAATGTTTTAGTCCAAACTCCTCAGAAATGCGTCTTACGTTTTCGTTTTCTAAATTTGACAGTTCCACTCGTTCACCATCAAAAACTTGCGCTCCTTGAATCACTACTTCCGACTCTATACAACGGCAATTACAGCCTTGTATTTGACAACGATGGAATAAGTTCACAAACAACTCGTCGCTAATAACAGACAATAATTCCTTTGTCCGTATTCCTCAATAGGATAGATGGAAACCAACACCGGAGCTGTTCTGGCGGGCGGCCATGCCGCATGGCGACAGTGCGCGACGATAAGGGAGATAACTATTCTTGAATTTCGGCCAAGGGAAATAACTCTTCCTGCAGATTTGTAAAAAAAAAAAGCATTGCCATTTCGGCATTCTTACGGTCGGTCGGGTTCCCGGAAACAGACAATTTTTTTTGTTACGCCTAAAGAATTATGATTTATTACAAACGTTTAGAAATTTCAGTTCAGTATGATTCTGGAGCAGTTTTTTTGCATGAGACTAATGTATGATGGCCGATCATACTAATGACTGTGTACGACTTTGTAGAAGCAGCGACTCCGTGTGGCGAGATTGTCTCCCCTTGGAAACCGAGAACGATACTTTTTCAGGATCTGTATTCTTGCCTGTAAACGATCTTGTAAACAAGGTGCGTTTTTACTCGTTTCAACAAACTTTTCTGAATAAATGACGCGCGTACGTCTAAAAAAATTTAAACGGAGTTGTTGGTCGAATTGCGAGTTTTAGCATTCACCGGAATTGAGTTTATAGCTGAGAAATTGAATATTTACTGTGTTAAACGCACACACTTCAGTTTTTTACAGTCCGAATTGAGTTTCCAAGTGAATTTTGCCACCGAATACCGGTGGCAAAAACCGACATGTATGAATCCCTGCATGGTTGTACATATTCTCAATGGGTATAGCCCAATCTAATTCAACAGTGTGATGGGCCTTTCAACTTGCATTCGTGATTTCCTTCAAGGCCTTGGATGTTGACTGTCAAATACCAGAACAAACAAAAGAACTTCATGGATATTGTAGAGCAATAAGTGGTTAAATTTGAATTTTCAGCAATATGATTAGCATATTTTTGTCATTGTGCTTTAACAGGAATACTCATTCGATATCACTTTCAAATTTCCAACACAAGTTCCACTTGTTTGTAAATATGTGGACCTGTTACTTTGTTTTATATCACATTCTTATTTATTTCATAACCACAGCCTGACCTAATAAGTGATCCTCTGGGTATCGGCGACCCTTTGGGTATCGACATGTCGCCCAATGACATCAGACTGAGTCGGGCAAGCACAGATATCCCCCCACCTCAGACAGGGGAGAAGAGGAGGGCCAGCACAGACCTGGTTGGCAGTCCAACAAAGAGACCCATGTTTAACTACAGGTACCATACTTCTGGTTACCCTACATTGCAGGCCATATTCATATGCTGCTTGCCATAGCTGTAGTCTACACTCTGTAAGCAATAGACAAGGTACCTGGAAGATTTGTATCATGCGGATTAAAAGTGTCTGGCTGTTACACCATGCACTCTTAACTACCCTTCACTCAATCCAATCACTGTGACGGGTACTACCCTGCAATCTCTTACTGTCATGACTGTAGGATAATAATCAAGGACATGCAAGGGAGCAAGGTGTTTGGATGAACCGCCTAACTGTCTTGGAATGACAATATTATGTTTGCATCCAAATCAAACTATTGCAGTTTCCAATATAACAGTGAAGGCAAGAAGCAGCTTATAATATATCCATTGTTTGCAGGATACGATTTACTGAGATGTTTGGGGTGAGTGAGTGAGTGAGTTAGGGTTTGATGCGCGTTCAGCACTATTTCGGTCATGTAACGATGATATAACTATGATATGATTAACTGGACATGTGTGACTATCCATGTACAGTCATGTAGAGGAAATTAATCTTCCCCTTGTGGAAGCAGACATGGTACAAACTCTTGCTGCCCCGCCCACTTGGGGTCCTGAGATGTTTGGGATAAATTGTAGGTGATAGAATCCACCAAACTACTGGTCCCACAATCTGGTTCACTTCTTAGCAGTTACGTTAAACAAGTTTTACTGGCAGCTGATATTTTGATATAACTTTTCAATGTTGAAATATTTTTAAGGTTTTTGTTCTTCCCTTCATTATCATCGCAACGTGGGTTAGTGGGTGGATGAACCGAATTCTGCTTTTGCAGTGACAGACATCTAAATGTTTACTTGCCTAAAGTAACCAGGTTATAGGTTGTTCGGTACAGCTTATAGTGTTGGACACACCGGTTCTCGTCAAAGTGCTGTACTAGCTGGGGTGATCAGTGTCCAGGGTAATAGGAACTGTGAGCACTCTTGTGTTCTGGCATGTGTAGGCACCGTCATAATATGACTGAAACAAGGTTGAAAACGATGTTAAACCCTAGTACTCACTCATCCAATACAGTCTAAGGTGTGATACTGATAGTTTCATGCATCAATTTACATCCATGGAGTGTCTGTTATACATGTTTTCTGTAAATTCTTGTTCGCTGTAGTTGAAGTTTCATATTATTAATTATAGGTTATTGGATTGTACAGTTTTGTATGGACATGATGGATGGAAAGAGTGAGTGTTCAAGACCCTTCTCTTAGCCCAGGACGAGTCCATATAAAACTGTACAATAACTTATTATACACATTGAAATAGAAATGAAGAATGAATGTAAAAAATCTCTGCTTTATGTTGAATGTCATTGAAAGACCACTAGCTAGCAGCCTGATCATGTAGCTGCCTGGTGTTGCCAACAACTGTTGTCTACAAATTTGTAAACAAAAAGTAGCTCTGGCCAACAACCGTTCAATATCAAGCTCAATAATAATAATACAAATATTGGACACTTGTGATTACATGGAGAATACTGGTTTAAATTATATAGGTGTATAAATGTGCGTTATATTTATATGCATAGCTGATACTGAAATGCTTGTTTATTGCAGTCCATTTTGGAACTTCGAGATACCAAGTAATGTGATCATGTATGAGAGAGCTCCTAGAAAAATGCTGCCTCCTCACCCAGAGGTGGAAATTCTGAGGGCACAGCTTCTCGCAAAGTTAAGAGGGAGCTACCAGGAAATGTGTCAAACTCGAGAAGGTTTGTCACTGTACATGCATTATATAATTCCCCAGCCATAATAAGAAACAATACAACGGAAGTGAGCCTGTTAAAGCTTCTTCAATAGAAAAAGCTTTTTCGGCATTCTCTTTAAATATTGCTTGGACAGAAGGTTGCCATATATGGATTGAATTGTAGTTTCACATTGTATGTAGTTTCGCTCTGGGAAATAATCTGCAGGTAAGCTTGCCCATTTTACTGGCTCAAGCTCTATAGGTGTAGTTACTATTGGTCTAATAACAGTTCTCGATTTGAGAAACTGAGCCTCTTATACGCTCATGTTGCTACATATTCCTTCATGCAACAAAGAAAGTTCATCATTGGTTTGTAATTTGACTCATAATATATTAATCTCCTTGTCGACTCACTCAACAGGTATAGATGCCCCAGTGGAGTCGTTCAATCGGTGGTTACTGGAGAGACAGGTGATTGACAGGGGAGACGACTGGTTACTGGCTTCTAACTGTACACCGGAGATCTCGCAGTCCATGTATAGAGAGATTATGAATGACATCCCAGTCAAACTGGTCAAACCACGATACTCATTGGATGTACGCAAGCAGCTGTTCAATTATGCTGAGGCAGCCAGAAAGATGATCGAATCTAGGTGAGATGGTAAAATAGGTTATTCTGAGTAAAATAAGACCTAAAATGTTCTTCCATTGGTTTGGTAGATCTTGGAGAACCCTACAGTACTGTAGGTGCCTTTATTCTCATCAGAGTTCAATGAAGTCCATTGCCTCCATTACAGTTCGAGAATGTACATGTGGAAGTCCCTCAAATCGAAGAAATGGGAGCTGTAGGCCTGGGTTGGCTTTGCTGCATATATATATATCAAAGAATTGGCATTCCCCTGAACATTGAACCCGTAAAAACATTGAATGAAGCCACTGTCAATCGAAATACGGCTTATTGTTGCTTGGCCAGTATTTCTAAACAGACTGAGGTCACAGGTCACTGGATGTAACATCGTTATACGGTACCTAAGCTCAATCCAATTACCCCAGCATTTTTTGGGGTCATATGTTCATCAGATGGGGCTAACCTCAACAAATTTTAGCAATTCAGAAAAATGCTATATCATTAATGTGTTATGTACTGTTCTGTTGTTTGTTTCTGAGAGAAGATTGACAATGTGTTTGATATGAAGAAACAAATGTAAGTGAAAACTTCATCGGAATCTGTGGACTAGTCGATTGTGTGGGCAGAGATTTATGAAGAAGATGGAAAGAAATGGCATTTGTAATACACAAATTGTGATGTATTTGATCACAGCATCATACTAACAAACTGCAAGAGTAGACAACTGTTTTCATTCAATTTTTAAAGGAATGCTTCACCCGAGAGTAGGAAAGTTGTCAAATGGAACGTAGAAGAAACTTTCACATGGTTAAGGAATAAACATAATGCTGTATATGATGCATATCTGGTGAGTACATTGAACCTTTCATTGTTCTTTCTTTTAATTTTGGATGATCAAACCAGTGAAATATATACGTTTTTGTGTGACATGTAACATTTTCTATTCCACAGTGCAGTGAACATGTGGATGATTTTGGTGTATTTATTGTATTTGTATAAATGGTCGGGTCTGAAATAAGAAAACTCGAATTTTCATCAGGCCTTCCTCAATTTGTCAGTCATATGCTACAGGCAGGATATGAAACTTTGTATAAGGACAAACAGGTCAAATTTATGTTAATCAAACAGTTGTACCAGACTCTGACAAAAGTGGCAAATTCAATTAATTCGGGCAGATGATCCCGAGTAAGTATTTTAATGTTGGAGAAAAAGAGGCTGATGAATAGAAATCTTTGCAGATTTGCCTCCCTTGGTTTTGATTTATCTCCCTTGTCAATGATCGCCTATATCATTTTCTAAACAATTATTTCTGGCATTTTATCGATGATAGTATGTGGTTTAAATTCTGAAGTGCATGCCCCTATGTGCTAACTCACTGATAATCAGAATCCCATTCAATTCAAATAACTTTTTTGATGGTTGAGTAAGCGAGTTTAATAATGAGGGCTAAACACATTGTGTATTTCGCCCTGTAAATTTACGTTTTTCTGTTAGATTTACCATTCAGGCTGCTTTCAGTTTAGTTTGTTTAGTTTTGCTGACATTTTTAGCCCACCATCACCAGATGTGGGCTGTTCAAATCGCTTTTCGTCCGTGGTCCGTCGTCCTTCAGTCAGTTGTCCGTCCGTAAACAATTCTTGTTATCACGATTTCTCAGGAACTACTGCATGGATCTTTCTGAAATTTGGTACACAGGTTCCCCTTGGGGTCTAGTTGTGCAAGATGCCTTTTCTTGTCCGATCGAAAATCCAATATGGCCACCAGGCAGCCATCTTGGATTTCCCCATGAAACCTTGTTATCGTCATTTCTCTGGAAGTACTGCATGGATCTTTCTCAAATTTGGTACACAGGTTCCCCTTGGGGTCTAGTTGTGCAAGATACCTTTTTCGGTCCGATTCGGAAATCCAATATGGCCACAAGGCGGCCATCTTGGATTTCCCCATGAAACCTGATCATATCTCAGGAACTACTGCATGGATCTTTCTCAAATTTGGTACACAGGTTCCCCTTGGGGTTCAGTTGTGCAAGATACCTTTTCTGGTCCGATTCAAAAATCCAATATGGCCACCAGGCAGCCATCTTGGATTCCCCATGAAACTTTGTTATCGTCATTTCTCAGGAAGTACTGCATGGATCTTTCTCAAATTTGGTACACAGGTCCCCTTGGAGTCTAGTTGTGCAAGATAACTTTTTCGGTCCGATTCGAAAATCCCTGGTGGCCATCTTAGATTTCCCCATGAAACAATTGTTATCGTGATTTCTCAGGAAGCACTGCATGGACCTTTCTCAAATTTGGTACACAGGTTCCCCTTGGGGTCTAGTTGTGCAAGATACCTTTTCTGTCCGATCTGGAAATCCAATATGGCTACAGTGCTCACAAAACCCGGTCGACAACTCGCCAATGGCGACTAAAAAATGACAACTGGCGACTGAATTTTCCAGTCACTCGCCAATGTGTCGATTAAAAAATAGAGTAACTCGGCAAAGTGGCGAGTGAATTTTTGGTCAATGAAGTGTTTAGTCGCCAAAGTATTTTTGTGTTTAGTTTATCAGGCAGCGAAATCCAATCAGGCCTAAAACGTACAGGAAATAATGACAGAATAATGCCGACGATACGGATATGGGGAAGCCTAGTCTATTTATAGAGACCACGTGGTCTGATGTAATATCCGTGCTCTTGAAATCATGCACAGGCGTGACACAATAAGATCACGTGCTCGCCCTAGAAAAGTTAATCCACGACCCGCTGACCGTTCTCAGCCAATGAAATCATCATAGTAAAATTATAGTAAACAAATTCTATGAAACAATCTTGGCGGGAATTTGCAAGTTCAAGGTCAATAATGCGATGGTATGCCTGAAGCACGACATGTGCGTTTTGACTTCAGTGTCGCTTCTAAAACAATTGTAGTCAAGTAAAACCAGCTCAGTAAATTTATATGCTGAAAGACAAACGTCATGTGGTAAAAGTTTGCAGAGAAGAGTTTGGAACTTTTGTTTCACCTGACCCGACTTTTCATTCAAGCCATTTCGGATTTGCGTAACCGACACAATCGTTTCGTTTCCTTCGCGCAAAATTTCGAGGGTATTTTTTTTTCTCTTTTATTTTTCAAACTAACACTGGATTATCATGTTGTTGGAAAGACTGATTCGTCTGTCACTTTATTACATCGAAAGGTCGTTAGGGATTGGCGAGTGAATAAAACTTTAGGTCGCCAATGTGGCGAGTAGATTTTTAGCCTCACTCGACAAATGGCGACCAAATGAAAAAAAATTTTGTGACCCCTGGGCTACAAGGTGGCCATCTTGGATTTCCTCATGAAACCTTGTTATCGTGATTTCTCAGGAACTACTGCATGGGTCTTTCTCAAATTTGGTACACAGGTTCCCCTTGGGGCTCAGTTGTGCAAGATACCTTTTCTGGTCCGAATCGAAAATTCAATATGGCCACCAGGCAGCCATCTTGGATTTTCCCATGAAACTTTGTTATCGTCATTTCTCAGGAAGTACTGCATGGATCTTTCTCAAATTTGGTACACAGGTTCCCCTTGGGGCCTAATTGTGCAAGATACCTTTTTTTGTCCGATTCGAAAATCCAAGATGGCCACCAGGCAGCCAACTTGGGTTTCCCCATGAAACCTTGTTATCGCGATTACTCAGGAACTACTGCGTGGATCATTCTCAGATTTGGTACACAGGTTCGCCTTGGGATCTAGTTGTTCATGATACCTTTTCTGGTCCAATTCGAAAACCCAATATGGCCACAAGGCGGCCATCTTGGATTTCCCATGAAACCTGGATTTCCCATGAAACCTTCTTATCGTGATTTCTCAGGAACTACTGCACGGATGTTTCTGAGATTTGGTACACAGGTTCCCCTTGGGGTGTAGTTGTGCAGATACCTTTTCTGGTCCGATTCGAAAATCCAATATGGCCACAAGGCGGCCATCTTGGATTTCCCCATGAAACCTTATTATCGCGATTTCTCAGGAACTACTGCACGGATCTTTCTGAAATTTGGTACACAGGTTCCCCTTGGGGTCTAGTTGTGCAGATATCTTTTTCTGGTCCGATTCGAAAATCCAATATGGCCACAAGTCGGCCACCTCGGATTTCCCCATGAAACCGTGTTATCGCGATTTCTCAGGAACTACTTCATGGATCTTTCCCAAATTCGGTACACAGGTTCCCTTGGGATCTAGTTGTGCAAGATACCTTTTCTGGTCCGATTCGAAAATCCAATATGGCCACCAGGCAGCCATCTTGGATTTCCTCATGAAACCTTGTTATCGCGTTTTCTCAGGAACTACTGCATGGATCTTTCCCAAATTTGGAACACATGTTCCCCTTGGGGTCTAGTTGTGCAAGATACTTTTTCTGGTCCGATACGAAAATCCAATATGGCCACAAGTCGGCCATCTTGGATTTTCCCATGAAACCTTGTTATCGCGATTTCTCAGGAACTACTGCATGGATCTTTCGCAAATTCGGTACACAGGTTCCCCTTGGAGTCTAGTTGTGCAAGATACCTTTTCTGGTCCGATTCGAAAATCCAATATGGCCACCAGGCAGCCATCTTGAATTTCCTCATGAAACCTTGTTATCGCGATTTCTCAGGAACTACTTCATGGATCTTTCTCAAATTTGGTACACAGGTTCCCTGTGGGGTCTAGTTGTGCAAAATACCTTTTCTGGTCCGATTCGAAAATCCAATATGGCCACAAGGCAGCCATCTTGGATTTCCCCATGAAACCTTGTTATCGCGATTTCTCAGGAACTACTGCATGGATCTTTCTCAAATTTGGTACACAGGTTCCCCTTGGGGTCTAGTTGTGCAAGGTGCCTTTTCTTGTCCGATTCGAAAATCCAATATGGCCACCAGGCAGCCATCTTGGATTTCCCCATGAGACTTTGTTATTGTCATTTCTCAGCAAATACTGCATGGATCTTTGTCAAATTTGGTACACAGGTTCCCCTTGTGGTCCAGTTGTGCAAGATACCTTTTCTGGTCTGATTCGAAAATCCAATATGGCCAGAAGGCGGCCATGTTCGGTTTCCCCATGAAACCTTGTTATCGCGATTTCTAATGAACTACTGCATGGATCTTTCTCAAATTTGGTACACATGTTCCCCTTGGAGTCTAGTTGTGCAAGATACCTTTTCT
>JAVTVY010057437.1:0-31069 GCA_036873755.1 Hanleya hanleyi | reverse complement strand
AGATTTATGGTTCTATTTTCACGCATGTTTCGCATTTATAAGCACTCATCGATATTGAAAAAATCATACTTCATGCCTGAATCCATTCGACTTTTTAGTTATATTTATCACATAAAAAAAAAACACATAAAAAAACGATGACCTTTACATCATGGGACATTAGAACCAATATGATAGCGATTCATTTACACAAAGCTAAAATGAGCGATCCTCACAGCCTGACATGCGAGGGTCCAGGGGCCGCCTAGGCCCCGGAAGCTCCGGGGTCTCCGGTTGCCGGAGATGCGTTTTACCCGTTTTCCCGGAAACAAATCTGAACACAATGTATATAGATTTATAATGGTTCTATTTTCACATTTGTTTCGCATAAACCCGCATCGATATTGAAGATATGCCGGACTCCATTTGACTTCCTGGATTGACACAAACAAAACGGGCCTATAACGCACCACTACACGTCCTGGCACTCTATCTGTAATTTTTATGTGGGGACATGGTCAGTTAGGGATGCTAAAAAGTGGGTGGCCAAAAGCTATTCGGGCCCCCCTAAATCAAAAGTGGGGGGGGGGGGAGGCTGGCCCCTCCGCTTCCGACGCCACTGTAACCATGTTAAAATGATTAAAACTAAACATCATCATATCACTTTACGATCCATATGTCATTTCATGACTGTGAACATTAAACTTTTGCTGAAAATATCATAATAATATTGTGTAGAATATCAAACTATGTATCATGGACTATATCTCGTGGCCATGGTGAAATACTGACTAGAAAAATGAAACTAATATCACTCATTAAAACGTGGCCATGGTAAAATACTGACTAAGAAAAAAAATTAAACTGATATATTTTCCGGAAATGAAATATCACGAATGTAGTATAGCCTTCAGCAAAGTTTACATATACAGCTTTCAGTTTATTGCCCATTTTGCACTTCGCCGACGGTAGACCGAGGCTGTCGATGCTTCATTATCAAATCCACACGCATCGAGCAGAAGCTCAACCCATTGTTGCGTCACTACTGGAACGGAGCATGCTTACGAGTTCGAGACAGACATTTTTTTATTTCTTTCTTTTCCCTTTTTCTTTTTTTTGTTTTGTTTTTGTTTTCTCTGTTTTTTTTTGTTTTTGTTTTTTGCTTTTTCTTCTGTTTTTTTTTTGGCGCGTCCAAAGGGGGGTCGTTCGCACCGGACGACCCCCCCCTAACGACGCCCCTGAAAGGATGGGTTGCAGCTCCCCCTCTCTTTCCCCCCCCCCCCCAAAGGCTTACATCTGTGTTTGAGCGCAGGCTACACATGACCCTTTTCTACACATGTCCCATGCAGATCCTTTCAAACTGTTCCAATTAAGCATGATGCGGAGACTACCGGTATTGGAAATTCACTCATTACCTATAGAAGACAACGACTTATCGTACATATTGGATGAGCATTCAGCATGTTTAGAGTGAAGAAATCTTTGTCAGGTTAGAATTTTAGTTGGGACTGACTGCCATGAAAGTTTTGCTGGCCACAGGGGGTGCGACTCACTGTTTCTCTACACTATGAAGCATGCCATTTTTGCCACAAAAATCAGATTAGAAAGTTTGGCTAGTTGGGGGAAAATGTTATCTCTGAATTGTGAGGGCTGCAACATGAACCTGGTATACTTCCTCGTAACATTTCGCAGTTTCATTGAGGATTTATTAAACACTATCGGCAAAATTGTTATTTCAAACCTTTATCCCATGTTAAACAAGTAGAGCAGTACTACCACTAGAACTGCCATGATGGCATAGCCTCAGCTGAAATTCCCACCTGGTTTATTCAAAATTCAAATATCCAGTGACAGCTGTACTTAAGTCTCAGCATCTTAATGTTTCAAGTTAAATACTAGTACACTAACCAAGCTAACGAAAGAGAGCGGAATGTCGTGGAAAAGGCAGGCAAAACCTGGAGTTGTGGCCGAGATTGGTGCATATAGACTGACTGCATGACGGTGAACTGTGATATTAAAAGCCTCTTCTGGCAATTAATTGGAACTCTCAAACATCGTTTCCCCCACCTGGCTGATCATGACATTGGAGACTTAGTAGGCCAGGAGAGGAAGTACAATACAAATTGGATTATCTGGTTATAGTATTGGCAGATCAGTGTCCAGGGTAATCAGTGATAATAGTTGCTACGCTAATGACTCACCAGCTATGACATCTGGGAAAGTTAATAGTACCCACTATCAATTAGAGACTGCTATATCAATTCTCTTATGGTAGCACATCGCACACACCCAGTCAGAAAACGAAACGGGTCTATAGGTAGTCAGGAGGTGTCACTGCACTGTAAATAAGTTACTTGAACAGCCTGCACAGCGCGGGACCTTGACTGCTACTGACCCTGTCTCAACCACCCTAGTGAGCGGCGGGGTTACTGCAAGCTTCTAAATACCTCTGTGGAGAGTACTGTACTTATAGATGAGAGGAATATCCGAAACCTACAACAATAGCTTCTAGAAGCTGATGCGTGGGTTTGTGGTCATAATTTATGCCTTAAGTTTAGCATGCAAGAATTTTTTCCCTTCACAATCCAACAGACAACATTCTTTCCACTGAGATCAAGCTGGCAAGCACCTGTCATAGCCAACAAGGTACGACTTTAAATAATGTCCCGAGAAACAACTTTCTTTGTTCCCCTGTTGTCTATGTTGTGGGGGCTGTTTTCCCCCACAATGCTGCACATTTTCATCTGTCTTAAAATGATTATGTCAAAATAAAGACAATGTGTGAAAATTTTGAAGTCCATAATTGCCTTGTATTTTTCTAAAATTGAAAATGATGAACTAGCCTAAAGGTAAAATAAATCAAAGATCTCCATGTGTTCCTTTGTATCAACCAAACATATGGCAAAGAAAAAGATCAATGTTTCAAAAGGTACAGAGTTCCTAGGCTAGAAATTTAGTCACGGGCATGATTAGAATTAATTTTAGTCATTCTAAAAACTTCACAAAATTCCATTTATCGGCCGACAGTGTCCCATTTAGTACTGTTTACAGCATTGTTCAGCTGCAATATGCAGATATGTTCATTTGCCCGCCATGACGTTCCAGCATGTCCAGGCTGACTTGTGCACATGACCAATTCTATTCGTTCCACAGGCTTGTTATCTCCCCTTGTTATCAGATAACAGTGCATCAACATCATTGTCCGATTCGGTTGAGATATTCGTCGGGGTTACCCGATGACTAATTTTCGTTACCATTTCATCTGCTTATCCAGGCCTGGTAAGTTAACACTGTCTCAGACAGTGTCTCACCTGTGGTTCCGTGTTTCAAAGGAAAATAGCATTCAGACTATTACCAGCCTAGTCATTCTATAGTATTTTCACAGTTTCTGATGCAATTAAAAAAACAAACAAACAAACCCGATTTGCCGCGATTTTTCGAAAACCGGTTTTGACCTTCGAACCAGGAGAAGTATTTCCAAGGGAGATAATTTTGTCCAGTTCCCATATAAGATAGATGGTTCATCAGTTCAACGACACTTAAAGGGGAACCCAAATGGCCTGGGGCATTTTTAATAAAAGAAAGTGTCCATTATTCTGAGTAAGCTACCTTTGACCGCATGTAGATACTCCAGACCTGTAGTTTGGATATTCAGGGAGATGATTAGGCATTCATTAAAATGAGGTTGGTGATACATTTATCACGGAGGGATTTCAAGATAACGAGCTAAGGTATATGCGGCTGGGACAATCTATATGCCGGCGCCATATTGAACGTACGTATAAAAAACGCACGTTCAATATGGCGCTGGCATATAGATTGTCCCAGCCGCCTGTGGGTATATTCACAGAGATATACGGTACCTCTAATCTCTTTCAAACTAATAATTTTTGAAAGAAAAAAAGGCTTATCATTTCAAGGAATACGGTTACCATAGCAGCGGATTACCATGTAACGACCTAATTCTGAAATTTCTGCAGCTAGGTTATGAAATGTTAACTGTTCGAATAATTACCGTAAAATAACCGTCAACTACCGTAAACAGACCGTAAACAATCGTATTAAAGCAAGAAACCATAAACAACCGCAAACGAATAGTAAACTACCGTAAACAACTCTGAACGAACGCAAACAAATGGGAACCCAGTACCGGTTATCTAATTATTATACCGGTTATATACTGGTTGATTCGCATCCATTATCTTCCCAATCTGATTAGAAACAGACAGAGAAACTGATCTACGCCATCTTAGCTTCCCCAAACATCAAGTCACATGTCCGCTCTATTTAAACGAGCCAATGAAATTATCCGAATTCAAATATTTTGACCTGGGAATCTCAGATGTGAGACATGTCGATTGCGCTTAAGTGCTCGAGGCGCAAGACTGTGGGAGACAAAACCGAAGTTGTGCGAATTAGCTATTTTATTTCTCATTCTAATGGAGCATGCTTCTTTGTTTTTTTAAAGAAAAATCATATTACAAACGGCCTAACATATTAGAAAAAAAGAATAAAATTGGCAGCAGTTCACAGGAAAATGATATGATTTTTATTTTGTGATGGGGGCACTTCGAGGCCCACCAAGAGATCATTTCAATCGATCGCTTTCTGGAGGTGTGTCTTCATTTGATGAATGTGATTGCGCCGATGTCGGGTCTCACGGGACCAATCGCATGTGACCATTTGGGAAACGCCCTATTACACTCAGATATCACTCGTTACCGCATGGCTATGAGCAGAAGTTTCTACGTATGATCGTGCCATGCGTTCGGATGATGATCTACGCCAGAGTGGATATGTCTTTTATCAGATTGGTATTTTCCTATTTTTGTGCTGGAAAAAGTAGGGCTATACATCATTTCTATACAATTGAATTTGCACCATATATACAAAGAGTTCCATTGAAAGATTGTTCGAAAGTTGGCGAAAACTGAATAGAATACTTATATGTTAGGTGACGAGATATCCATCACACCAACTGGCTTTCGAATCTCCGTTCTCCGTAGGATACAAACAATAATTGATTTAAATGCACATACTTCAGCGTTAAATAAGTGTCGTTGATCAGTACTTTGACCAATTCGCATTTATTTAAAAAAAGAACATTTGGTCAACGAAAACGAATTAAGAATGCAAAACCCAATATCGTTAAGAAAAAAATAATGCCGTAAAAGTATATAAAGCGAAGTTATATTTCGGGCCAATCATTCTGCTTATTAATTATTTATGATTAGACAAATATGTGAGGAGGTACCTCTGCTATGCTTAAATTGGTTTGCTTTCGTTGTTTAACTCATACTGTGCCAGTTTATCCAGTCTCGGTGTAATTGTGCTAAGGTGCTTAGAGATATATATATCATATAACATATATATATCATATAAGATAATATAGATATTTTATCACAGTGTGGCTTGACAGTTACATGATTTTTTTTACGAATAAATTTTGTTTGCTATTTCGTGTAATTGTTGTTTCATTAAACAATGAAACAATTAAACTTCGTATGTTAGGAAATTATGTCTTATCGAAAAAAAAACGCTCTATAGCCAAGTTGTTAGATAGGAGCTGGACAATTTTCCTACCGGACATTCTGTTCTGTTACACAGAACTAGGAGTATATTCAATAAACATATATATAACTACATGGTGACATGGAAAATGCCCAGCTCATCAAATGATATGTTACGTTTACTCGGAAATTCCTCCGATGATTGAGATTTTGTTGACGCCATGATGTTGTCGTCAAACCGATTATTGCAAAACGTCACAATGTGACGTTATAGTGTGAATGTACCAGAATGTAGCAACGTTCCGCCGCCATGCTGTGAAGAGACGAATGGGAAATTTACGTTTCGTTGTGACGTCATTGATTACTGACGTCGCCAACGACCATTTGTTTACTTGTCGTTGACATGGTTCCGTTCAGCATAAGGCACGGTGGTATGGTTGTGTTATGCGATCTAAACTTGGTTTAGAGACCGGCAACGACATCTTTGAGGAAACCTTGAACGAATCAGCTGAGGGACACCATTGTCAATAATGGCGATTAATGTGGGAAATGAACCTACTACGTATACGGAAGGGATGAAAGTCGGACAAGGAAAAGCGAAACCAGGAAGTCAACACGAACTCCTCTCACCAGCAGCCGAAAATCATAAATACGAAAAATTTACCGACGGTAAGAATGGCGATGGTGCCAACTCTTCAATGGACAAGCACGATGAAACCGAAAAACTGAAGGTAAAAATTGTTCAGAAGAACCCAGAATCGTTTTTTCAACGCATCCGGAGATTGAACAAAGCTGCCAAATTTGGAAAATGCGGACAGAATGCTTCCCGGCGTCACAATGTTGACACTTCTAAACCTCCGTATCTGGCGCGGGTCAAAAGGAAGCAATATTACGAGGAAATTAATTTGACTCCTCAAACTTCAGACGAATCATTCACGATCACTTTTGAGCATATCCCGCTCGACGCATCTAGCGACGAGGACGTATCCATCTTCGACAAAGTTGCCAACTCTGACGGCGACGCCGAGATCTCGCGCACGGGTTCCAGCTTGGCGAGACTTCGCAGGTTGGGCAACTCGATTATTCATACACTGAGGCGGTGTCTGTCAGGCGGAGCGGAGAGACGTCCGGGCAGCAAAGGTCTGAGGTTCAGAAAAGGCGGAAGCGGCAGTGCACCAAGATTGGTATTCGATGGACTACTTTCATCAGAAAGTGGCGAGGTTTGTAACAAATCATTCAATACAAATGTTTGAAGGTTTCATTTCATATCGACAGCACATGTATGCATGGTCACGGCCCTGATATGTTAGTTCACGAATCGAATCATGGAATGGACATTGGTCAGTTGATTCGCTCGAGAAGCAACAAAAACTTAATAATGTGATATCTAGCACTGGATTTGCACTTGTCTTTATTGCACCAATGTTAGCGTCCTGCCCATGTCTTGTACGTGTGCTCCCTGAGCAGTGTTTTATAGGGTGGCTGGCGGGTGTCTGATTCCATATTGCTTCAAAGATTGCGTCTTCGAAGCATCAGGAATGCAACTTGGCTGGGCGGTGCCATGTTTGTTCGTCGCGAATAACCTGTCAGTAACCACACGGTAACCGTACAGTATCGTCTGGTAACTGAACAATACCTGCCAGTAAACTGGTTCATTTTAAAATGCACAGTACTTTACGGGGAACTTTCCTGCCAGTTCTGTTCAGTTGTGGACTGCACGGTTCTGGCTGGAGACGCTAACCAGCTGGAAATGGCTGGCGAACGTTTGGCTGTGTACAGAATACAGAATAATTACCGGAATCATGGCAAAAACAAACTTGTTTTCTGTATGTGACGACCAGAAGCAGGGTGATTCGGGATCACGTTCATTTTCTTTTCAAATAGCGATTACGAATGTCAACAAATGCAAAACTATCAATAGAAAATAATATTAAGAAACATCGGACGGGCCCTATCGGATTTAACAAGATGAGATGTTTGAGCTGATCTGTCATCACAGCTCCCGCTTAAGCCGGTGCTAGGGGCTTCATATTCTCCACATGAACATCTGCAATAAAAGCGCGGCTGAGATACTAAGGCTACGTCTGAGAATCCACCGTATTCTCGGGTCTGAATGTTAGGAGGACGAATACTTTCCTGTAGAGTCATATGGTTGCTTTTTGGTCACCAGACGTCGTCAGTTTTTCCAATCTCTTGCATATCGCTCCAATTAACAAGTTTGACTTGAACTTGTCCACACTGGGCCATTTTTTTTAAATTCAAGTTAATCCATTGACAATGCTGTCTGGCCTCGATGGCATCGGGTGATGTTCCTACACGTTGCTTGCCGCATTCGTCAATCTGGGTGCTTCGATAAGTGCCAACATTATCATAAACGTAAGCCTATTGGTACTTTCTTGGAATATTAGGAATATTTGGTCCATATTATCATATCTACACCAGTTATTAATAGTTGAAAACTCCGAATCTTGTTATAAACATAAGGGTGGGGATAATGAGAACGAACCGGAGCTCACGCGGTGGGAAGACAGCATTGTCCAAGTATTAATGTGGAAAGGGCGGATTATGATTGGTCCAATGCAACACATATGCCACTGAATTCCCTGATCCGTCACGCATGAGTTATTTCTATTGTATAGCACCATATTTTCACCGTCTGATTAGCATAGCTTTTATACACAGCATTACCTCCATGATCTGACTGGGAGGTACTTTATGGGTCACTAATTAGCTAAAATCAACTCACCAGCTCAGCATTGATTGCATTTAACCGAATAACAATTACATCGGTATCACAATACGTGATGTATATTCTGTAGGCCTAGCTACTGTAATTTATCACTGTTTCAAATGTGATATACTTATCACTAAATGTATTGCAATCGAGAACTGATGGGTGAACTGATTCACTTCCAACTTCCCTAGCCAAGTCGACTACATCACAAAGCTGTAGACGTATAAAGCTTTGTGACGTCGTCAACTTGGCCAGCGAAGATTATTCATAGTCACGTGTTAACGCTGTCTCTTGAAATACTGTCTGTCAACTTTCGAATTACAATACAGATATACTTTGGGTGATTTTCTGACCGATATTTCGGATAAGAAAATTTGACCATTAGGCGTACTACATGGCAGTGTGACTAATGTCACAGGACCTACGAAGTAGGGTAGGCATTAGGACTCCGACGCGAACTGAATTCTTGGAAACCACCCCCGCCCCCTTCCCCAGTTGAAATCCTGCCAATATTAAGATGGGCAAGTCGTAATCAGCAGTGATTTTCATCAAAAATCACCAGAAATTTTCACCAAAAGTAGGTCAGCTCAGAACTTGCTGATAACAGTCCCCTAATGCACCTTCAAAATCAAGGTTCTAATGTCAGAGGTTCTCCTTATTTTGCCAACGAAAGGATTCGGATGGACTGACTGGCTGACTCACTCACTGACTCATTCATTACCGGACAATTTGCAAATGAGAGCCTGCTTCGTAGGAATATAAATCTATTCAATATCGAAAACAAAACAGCGAAATAGGAGGGACAATATTGAACACCATTTTGAATTTATCCATGATCGTTTGAGACTACAACCAGAGGTTGTGGACTGCGTAATCTAGGTAAACCAAGATGGTAAATCAGGGAATACCATCTAGACGTAACGCGAAATGTTCGCCGATATTCTACGAGATCCCATAATTTGTCAATCATGACCATTTCTACCTTTTCTCTCTTACAATGATTGACGTTTACTTCACGGAGATTAACATCTTCGCACGGCACAATCGTTTGCTATTTCTACCCCTAACAAAGCCATACTTTTCGGCGGGAGTAAACTCTTTGATCTTTACGGTTTTCCACGCACACTGTCTGGAAATGATGCCATATTTGGATACTGTTTCAGGATAATGTTTATATATTTGACCACGTGCTACCGTGTGTAATTACTGTGGGCGTGATTTTGAAATTGTTTCAGCAAGCTATCCACCTGATTGGCTACAATAGTAGTTTCGAATTCGCACGGGATTTATATAGGGCTGAATTCAGATATAATATTCCGTGATATTATATCTGAGTTTACTGAGATTGGAGGCTGCGGTGAGGGAAGGGGATAAGCGCTAATTTGATATACAATCGTTTCACAGTCATCTGAATTATTTACTTTCAACGACATTTTCTTTATCCTTCTTCCAGATAGTGACAGAAAATAAAGATGAAAGCGAAGGCATATTGTCCATGGTGCACAAACCTCTCGAGAGTCACCTCAGGGTAGCCACTTCATCAGGGGAACTATAGGAAGACGAGCAGAAAGAGAAAAAAGGAACACTATATCATATACTTCACCAAATAAGAATTAAAAGTCAGTTATCTCCTAATTCATTGTATTTTTCATTTTAATCCATAACCCAGTAAACACACTCAGCGTAAATCGCTCGTGTATTAATGTTGATCAGAATGAAATTCAGATTCAATGCGGGTACCGATTCCGGACTTTCTCTAAAATTTTAGTTAGTCCTTAGACAATAGCAACTCACTCAGTGGGCTGGTACGCAGGCGCATTTGTAATCACTATCGGTAGTTTGTGCATTGACGCGTGGCTCCCTTCCGGATTTGTGATTACGTTCTCTGTCCTATCTCTTCAGCACAGGAAATATTTTTAATCGATGATACATGGAGTATTTTCGACCTGAAGTTGTCTAAATTATCATAAATATATACACAATTTCCCTTTCTGGAATAGTGGGATAATCTGATTCATCCATACTGATTAATAGTTAAAGAAAACACTCCGAGCTAAAGAGATATGAAAGAGAAAAGAAGACCGAACCACCATGTTCACAGTTGTAGAAACCATGTTGCACTGTGTATCAACTTTTTGCTGTGAATGGAAAGCACCCGCCTTCAGTATATTTTGCGCCAGTGTTAAATAATTAGTCAAGCTGTTGTGATTTTATATGTTCAAGGAAGCAACGAATTCAGGAAGAACTTTTGTATCGAACACCATCACATTTCCTCAAAGACATAGGCGTGTGAGAGTACGGCACTTTCAAGGTTCTCTCAATTCTTAAATTTCTACAAAAGCGAAGAATTATGTTTTCTGTGGGAAATATTACGTTGTGTGCACGTGAAGGAACGTGCGACTTTTTCGACTTTATGCCTCTTTCCCAAGCAGTTGAACCACTCACTAAAGCAAACATTTTTAACAAGATCTCCAGTATATTGCGTGTTCACATGTCTCGCGATGAATAATTTGAAGAAATATCAGATGGAATCGGTGGGTTCTGTGAGTGTCAGATGGAATCGGTGGGTTCTGTGAGTGTCAGATGGAATCGGTGGGTTCTGTGAGTGTCAGATGGAATCGGTCGGTTCTGTGAGTGTCAGATGGAATCGGTCGGTTCTGTGAGTGTCAGATGATGGAATCGGTGGGTTCTGTGAGTGTCAGATGGAATCGGTCGGTTCTGTGAGTGTCAGATGGAATCGGTGGGTTCTGTGAGTGTCAGATGATGGAATCGGTGGGTTCTGTGAGTGTCAGATGGAATCGGTCGGTTCTGTGAGTGTCAGATGGAATCGGTCGGTTCTGTGAGTGTCAGATGGAATCGGTCGGTTCTGTGAGTGTCAGATGGAATCGGTGGGTTCTGTGAGTGTCAGATGGTTCTGTGAGTGTCAGATGATGGAATCGGTGGGTTCTGTGAGTGTCAGATGGAATCGGTCGGTTCTGTGAGTGTCAGATGGAATCGGTCGGTTCTGTGAGTGTCAGATGGAATCGGTCGGTTCTGTGAGTGTCAGATGGTTCTGTGAGTGTCAGATGATGGAATCGGTGGGTTCTGTGAGTGTCAGATGGTTCTGTGAGTGTCAGATGATGGAATCGGTGGGTTCTGTGAGTGTCAGATGGTTCTGTGAGTGTCAGATGATGGAATCGGTGGGTTCTGTGAGTGTCAGATGGTTCTGTGAGTGTCAGATGATGGAATCGGTGGGTTCTGTGAGTGTCAGATGGTTCTGTGAGTGTCAGATGATGGAATCGGTCGGTTATGTGAGTGTCAGATGATGGAATCGGTCGGTTATGTGAGTGTCAGATGATGGAATCGGTGGGTTCTGTGAGTGTCAGATGATGGAATCGGTGGGTTCTGTGAGTGTCAGATGATGGAATCGGTGGGTTCTGTGAGTGTCAGATGGAATCGGTGGGTTCTGTGAGTGTCAGATGATGGCATCGGTGGGTTCTGTGAGTGTCAGATGCTGGAATCGGTGGGTTCTGTGAGTGTCAGATGATGGGATCGGTGGGTTCTGTGAGTGTCAGATGATGGAATCGGTGGGTTCTGTGAGTGTCAGATGCTGGTGGAATGCAAATTCTTATTCGGAGCACTATTTGCGAGGCCAAACGCCACAAAGTCCGATTTCCACCACAGATAGGTGGAATAACTATTCCTACGAAGAAGTGAGTGAGTCCATCCGAATCCTTTCGTCGGCAAAATACGGAGAATCGTTGACATTAGAATCTTGATTTTTGGCATGAACGTGCATTAGGGGACTGTTACCAGCAAGTTCCTTAGCTGACCTACTTTTGATGAAAATTTGACCTACTTAGGTTACCTATAACATTACGCTTGGACCCCCAAGTCATCTAGGTGACCTATAACATTAGGCTTGGACCCCCAAGTCATCTAGGTGAACAAAAACATTACGCTTGGAACCCGAAGTCATCTTCCTCACCCTTCTTCGTAGGTCACACTACTCATGTATACGAGGGGTGAATCTTGTTCCCGAAGCCACCGTTAGGAATTCACCATTAGGAGTAGCTCTACAGTGTGACTGTGTTATAGCCAAAGACATCTCGAGAATCACAGGGCTCGTTATCTTTGTTAAGTGGTTATTAATTATGGAGGGGTTTCTTTACTCCCTCGACCACCCCAAATGAAACTAATTAACCAATTAACGATGGTAATGATGAGCCCCTGTTTCGAGAATCACGTGGAATTCTCTGATATTAGTCCGACATGCAGCCCCTACAAGATATTCCTATACGAAGTAGGCTCTCATTAGCAAATTGTCCGGTAATGGGTCAGTGAGTGAGTGAGTCAGTCAGTCCATCCGAATCCTTTCGTCGGCAAAATAAGGAGAACCGTTGACATTAGAACCTTGATTTTTGGCATGAACGTGCATTATAGCGGACTGCTACCAGCAAGTTCTGAGCTGACCGAATTCTGATGAAAATTTGATTTATAATTATTTTTTATTATTTATTGATGGCTCAGCGAGTGCGCTGTCATGCCCATCGGGAACCCTTGGTTGTATGTTTGATTGTGACTTTTGAAGGTTCCCTGGTATCAGGAAGCCTGATCCATTCGAGATTCAGACCATCTGAGAATGGTTATCGTTGGATGGAACATATATCCCCATATATTCTGGGAGCTTACATGATGCTACACTTATTCAACCTATGCACTACCCTCGGGAGGATTTCCCCACCCCTGGGGCAGACCTACTTAGGTGACCTATACACCTCGAAATTGGCAAAAACATGTCTTAGGTAAAGTACACATTTAAATAATATCAAACCTTACTTCGTATGTCCTGTGACGTTAGTCACACTGCTCATGTTTTATAATACTGATTTCTATTGAATTTAGGGTCTGTCAGTTTAACCGGTAAAATCTTCTAGCTACCGGACCAAAATGTCCGGTAGCCAGAAAAGGATACTTTATACGCCATTTTCTACAAAATAATGAATCCCATCTTTTAAGTTAAATCACAGGCTTGGAATCCATTCCAAACATTCCGTGGGTAATTTATTCGAGCATAACAGCTTTCCTGAACCGAGAAGTCAAAGCCGTAGAGCTCTGGATCTAGATTGGGTCAGGAAAGCTGTGTTGTTGTGAGAATGCTGAAATGAACTACCCATGGAATATTTAGAACGGATTCCAAGCCTATCATTTAACTTAATTTATCATTATTTTGGGTGGAGAAAATGGCGTATAAAGTATCGTTTTCTGGCTGCCGGACATTTCGGTCCGGCAGCTAGAAGATTTTGTCGGTTAGACTGGCAGACCCTACATTCAATAGAAATCAGTATTATAAAATATCTTGTAGGGGCTGCATGTCGGACTACTCTGATATGTGATGGCACTTTTGCATCTCAACCACGATAATCAATGTTTAAACACGCATTATATACCGGTGCAGATAATGCAGGGGGGGTCCCTACCAAACTTTCCGCGCTATCTCCGGAATGACAGAAAATGGAGTGCTGAAACTTATTGACTTTATAGTTTATCATATTGGGGTCATTTTGAGTCCATTTTCATAACCCCACGACCAGAGGATCATGGGCAAATTCAAGATGGCAGCCACGTGGAGTAGAAAAGTGATGTTTTTGTCATATTTCTTAATAATTTCTGCTTTTTCGCGATGAAAATTGGGCAAAAACTATTTTATTTCACATCACATTAATATTTATTAATTTATCATGTAGTTTTTGCGGAGAAATTGCATAAATAAAAAATTCGAAAAATCCAACCGAAAAATCTACCCAAAAATGCAGTTTTTCAAAATGACGTCACTGTGACGTCATCAAAGTGGCCATCTTGGATTTCTTTACATTTTCTGTTAGGGCTTGACCCAAGGGTATAGTGTAGTAAGTTTCAGCCCCCTAGCGAAATGCCCCCCCCCTAATTATTTTTGTTTACCCCTTGAGCTAGGGGGCTCAGGCCAGGACAGGCCTCAAAAAGCCCAGCCCAGATAGGGTTAACCATTCACCAAGCCTCGATCCGTTTTCCGCTTTTACAAACAGCTCCAAATCTAATCTCACCCACAGGCAACAAAAATGTAATGAGCTGTTACATTATTATGCGCGCGGTGTATTACGCGAAACATGTCACATAATTTAGTTTCTAACCATGCCATTATATATTTCAATTATGTCATGAATAACATCAGTACGGTACTATATGAAGACAAACGCAAACGAACTCTTTTTGGGTAGTGCAGTTTTACAAAATTTACAGAGCTGTGACGTGGCTTAGCAACACAATGGCGGACTTTTCATTGAAAAAATGTCGGGATGGGAGGGGTAGGTATCTATGACTACAACCTGAAAATAGAACCGGTACGTTCTTTCATTCATGCATTATCCATCACGCGCTGGTGATCCATGCCAAGGTTCAAGGTTCTTTATTTGCTGATCACAGCGCCCCTTATCGAGCAGATATGGGTCATTCTACAGTAAGGGCCAGTTTTCATGTCCCCGTGCCAAACAGCTAAAAATATTTGTACTAGGCGGCCCTTAATGTTTGTGGTCATCGTATATCCTTAATTTAAGGATTTCTAATGATCATCTACCGATTAACGAATAAAAAAGACTTCGTTTGCATTTTTCTGAGTAATTTAAGATTCTTTGTACCAACAAAAATACATGTCCCCTACCACATTCCCTGAAACGGTCGATGATGAAAAAGACATTAAAGAACGGTATGTCTTGTTGCAGTTCATTTCATTGTCAAGAATATTATGAATATTTGTTGTTTCCTGCAAGGTGAGAAGTGAATATTCTATAATTTTAAATAAATTCTCATAAGTTTTCTTAAAATTTTCTGTCCCCGCGTCGCCTGTCATCTACGTCACGGCAAACTGACTTGGTCTCTGGTGGCAGTGGATTTGGCTTCAAATGATCACTTGGTTACCAGTAGTTCTCGATGCCTACGCTTTTGAAGGAAAGTGTAAAGCAATGTGCACAGCTTTTCAACATTTCACTAGTTTCGGGCTGAGACTGACTGACACTAAGGGAGTAGGTTTATTCTGTGTCATCTACGAACGGATATTATCTCAGCGAAAATCTGTGTTAGTTCTCTTATCTCTAGATAAAAGGTTAGTTACGGACTCCATCCACCATATTTACTGAATGTTCCAGGCTGAGTATACCAATATTCTGAACTGAAGAGCCAAATCATGTTCTCAGCGTCATCTAATTTTGGTTATAGACTTGACGGACCCCATTACAATGGGTCAAATTTGATTTTAACACAATTTTTTTGATTCCTTTTGAGGCAATTTTTTGGGGTAAATATCGAAAATGACTCAGAATGTCTGGGTCTGTCACATCTTTACCCAAAAATATTGAGTGGAATTGACTCAATCTCTTGGACAGTGTAGACCAAATGTGGGAAATGGTCATCTACGTCACAGTTTGTCATCTACATCACGGATGTCATCTACGACACGAGAGACATTTTTGACGATATTCGATGATAAGCAATCTCAAACTGATATAGAAAAGTACGTATATTATTCTACATGTATCCACGTTGATAAGAAAGATTGAAAATATTATTGGTCCGTTTTCCTTGCTATTCAGAAGTCAACAAAGAATATTATTTTGGAAGTAATTGAATCCCGGTCCTATGAATAGTGGACTGTATGTATTGTGTGACATTTCGCAATATAAATATCATTGGGAAATATATATTAAAATATAACCAGAGAAGATTGTAATAAGTGTGTCCAGACAGGACATCTGAAAATAAAATCAAATTTTATATGGGCAGCTGGGAACTTTGCATCTTTGTTGTGACGTAGATGACAGAGAATTAACTATATAAATTCAAAAATGACCATTTTTCAAGAAATATTTTCCATCAATCGCTTAAAATATCATTATTGTCAAGAAAAAACTCCCTCGTAACAAATCATACCCCCGAAAATGCTGAAATGTTGGGTTGAAAAATTCGGACTACAGCCACTTAAAACTGGCCCTTACTGTAGAACCACCCATATACAATCAAGCGAAGATAATTAAGTATATATACATATAGAATAACCTAGTTGATTAGAAATAATTTGATTTGCGGAAAAATAGCAGTCGTGATACAAGGAACAATAATGCCAGGAGCGGCGATTTCGCTGGCATTTTATAATAAATTATGATCTTACTGACTAGTATCTGTGTGTAACGCTAAAAACGTATATTAGCTAACATCTGTTATTCCTGTACCAGTAACACATTTGTCATATTTAGATGCCGAACCATCAATCATATTACTACGTGCGCTCATACAATCATGAACAAACTTACCTAAACTTTTCACAATAATTGGATCCTCGCACGATAAGAGCCAAATAAATTTGTTTGAAATATCGAGTTGAGAAAAGTTAGCATTCATGCTATCACATTTAAATAGAAATATGTCCCGAAAATTATCATATTTATTACATTCCATTAAAAAATGGAATTCATCTTCAACCTTACCAGCATTGCAAAGAGTACATAAACGCTTATCTGCTGGTACTTTGGCAAATCTACCTTTCTCAATCTGAAGGTCATGGCTACTTGTTCGTAGCTTACATAAGTCACTGCGATGATCTCGATTCAGAATAGATAAGTAAGGTTCCAACACAAAACCTAGCTTGAAGATTCTATATGTTCTGAGTTTGTTACCATACGCTACGTTGGGACGGTCGGTAAACAGTTGTTCATTCCACCAATTACAAAATACAGAAGAGAAACTTCTTGCAGCTTTGGAAACTAAGCTACCAACAAATAAACTTTTTATCTGTTCGTATAAATGACTTAGATTTAAGAATGACAATATACCTTTAATACCCGTTACCCAGGTCTTTTCCCCTTGGGTGTCCAATTTGATAGAAAAATCAAAAGCTTTCTTTAATAACGTATCATCAGGCATTTCAAATAAGCGACGCCAATAACATCAATTAGCATAGGACGTCGACCGAGTTCACCTAACACAGCACAATTTGTACATTTGGAGTTGACCCCCAGAATGTATTTACAGTACTTCAAGTTAAGTCTTTCAAGTGGTTCATTCTTAATATAGTTATCTAAAAATGATTTTTTACTCAATTTTGTGACAATGGATGATCCCCATATTTCTGAACAGTAGAGTAAAATAGGCTTAATAGTATGATCAAATATATGCAAAGAAGTGGAGATTCCAGGAGGGTTACATGAAAAACATTTTCGAATTTGAATCAAAACGACAAACCAATGGAATATCATCGAATCATACGAAGCGTTCCTTCCGTTCTACATTTTTACTACGGTGGGGCAGAGATCATTCCTGCAGCCGTTTAGACGAAAGGTATATGCAATCGAAGCCAGGAGATTGAGGGTTAACGTCTTGTGGAAAGTGGCCTTGGATATGTGCAAAAATCAACAAGATATAAAACAATCTCGAAACCAGAGCTATCCGGTCCTGTCCTCCCTACTATGCTCTGGGAGGGCGCTCGGCAGTACGATCGGTCATTGGATAGAAAACAAAACCCTAGAATTTAGAACATAACGAGAGCGTATCTGTGGAGATCAAGCCGACGTCCCGACGTCATGAATGTTACGAGCGCGTCTGAAAGATGACGTAGCCTACTAGAATTCTTTATGCATTCTTGCGAAACATTTTTTTATTCTGACGTCATGACGTTATGACACTGGCCATGAAAATGACTCATGACTGACGTTCTATAAAGAATAGGATATGTTCCAATGGAACCGGAAGGGGCCACGTGAAAGAATTTTTCAATGTATTATGGGACCAATTTTCAGCGACCGTCGTCCCAGGGGTTCGTCGGAGCGGCCAATTTTCCAGCGGAGAGCGACCCCTGGTGGCGAGGTTGGATATAAAAGCAACTGTGACGTTATTTTGTGAAGTCAAGTTGCCAACGTTGGGATGTGCATGAAGATGACGTTATCTCCGATTCCAAAATCGTAATTGTGACGTCACGTTTAATCCATTGTTACACGGCCAACGCAACTTTGTTGGTGTAGTTGCCATGTGCTGGTGTTTGAAGTTGAAAAACCGATTTGTGATTATCATCATCCACCATGTCCCCTAAAAGGAAAGGTCGAAGGAGAGGGTCGTCGAAAGTTTCTCGACCGCAACAAGACGAAGGAGGCCGAAGGGATGATAGCAACGTCGAAGACCCAGACGCCATAGAATCGCCAGAAGAAGACTGGCACGATGTATCACAGACACAGGAGAGCCCGGAGCCGGTACCGGTACCGTGCCCGAAAGAAGACGACAGTGAAGAACAAAGGACGGGACAAATAGATACGCCCCAGACTGACAATTCAATGACATCCAAGAAACCCGTCGTTGCCCTAAAATATTCCGCACCAGCAAAAACACAGTCGCACAAATCTCGAAGCCAATTTCTGTGCTGTTGTTGTTGCAGGAGAAAGGATTTGCATCAGGTCAGCGAAATATACAAATATAGGCCTACGTCTATGATAACCTCAAAACGGATATGAAACCTTGGATCTTTGGCTACGCTAACAATCTATTCCGTATTTTTGAAGCAAAACATACAAATATGAGAGCTGATTATTTTCAACGCCATTTTGAATTTATCCTTGATCCTTTGCATCTATATGCAGATAGCAGCCTATACGATGATCTACACGAAGTCGAACAGTTCCTCGTTAATCCATTGGGTTGCTGTGCGTCTTAATGGTCTTGGGGCTGGGGGATGTAAATGTCAATACTGTTTCGAGATATAGTTCCTCTGAATTGTATTCAACGTACATAAAAGTAGTAACTTACGGTGATTTCACCGAAAAGGCTCGACTGCTTGGGTGTTAGAAACTGCAGTCTCCATAACTCAGAACCAGAACCCAGAGCTGGCAAGTTATGGTATCGGAATTCCGTGAGACTTTCTTCTGTAATTTGACATCTCCATTTACTCTGTGTTACACATCTGGATTAAATTCCGTGAGACTCCCATTTATCCCATGTTATTTTCGGAAAAAAAATCCGTGAGATCAGAGCAGATTTCTTGTAACTCACGGAAGTTCAGTGAGACTTAGCAGATCTGGGAACCTGTCTAGCGACAGCGAGATGAGATTTGTACGCCGGTTATTTTTCTACCACCTTTATATGTTGCATTCAATTGTTATGCCTGGAGGCAGAATTGGAGGAGGGAAACCGTTGTCTGAAGGTCAGCCATATAGGCCTATTCAGATATTTTGGAGTCATTTTTTTTCGTATGTACAATATCGAAAGTTTACACATTAATACTAACTCAATTATAGTACATTAAATTATATTCAAGAATTCAAGTATCAAGAAATTCCTTCTCGTTGGTCTCACTGATTCGCGAAAACAAAAATAGATCGGCTATATATTTTTTTTACGTCGTGACAGCAAGCTTGCGTGGTATACCATAGACTGGACCCAGCTCCTGTTTCATAATGTATTTTAAAGGGCAAACAAAAGGAAGTAACTCTGCCTATTCAGAAATGCTTTATAATTTTTCCATTTTTTTTTCATTTTCTTTTTTCATTTTTTTATATTTATTTACTTATCAAACGTATATATTTATTAAAGATCATTTTATTATTCTTAAATAGTACATATGGAATAGAGACCCATCCAGTCTAGGTATACCATGCAGCGTCATCATGATCCCCAGAATGACATGTCAGTTTTCAGGCCTTCTTTAGTTTGTGAACTTGCATAGTTACATGAAAAATTGATTTTAATAGATATTTGTTTACTCTATCTCCCAGGTGGTGGCTGAAAATCAGGATGAAAGCGAAGATATATTGCCCTTGGTGCACAAACCCATAGTAAGCCATCTTAAGATAGCTATATCATCGGGGGAACTAAAGGACGACGAGCGGAAACAGAAATAAGATCACTGGACTATAAACTTATCTTTCTTGTTACGCAATAAGAATTAAAGTTTCTCACAAAATTTATTGTATTTGCCATTCTAATCCATACCCCAGTACACCACAGGCCCGCAAAACAAAAGTTTGGACGGTGGTATTACGGTGAATTGTCGAAATATAGTGTCTTTATATATAATAGACATAATATTTGGACATAATGCCTTATTTGGACATGTATATTTCTCTACCTATTAGACTGGATCCAGCCCCTGTTTCATAATGTATTTTAAACGGGAAACAAATTCATTTTATTTATTTATTTATCAAACGTATATATTTATTAAAGGTCATTTTATTATTATTAAATAGTACATATGAAATAGAGACTCATCCAGTCTATCTACCTATGTGTAATTACTTGGGAAGTCATTTTAAAGGTGTTTCGTTCGAGCTAACCAACATCTTCTCGAGCCAAGTCGATTTACATCACGTTGCTCTGTACATTGCCTTGGCATACTTCTCTAGTAAAGTTTGAACGTGAATACTCATCGATGAGTGGGATGCAGAGACGGCTTGCTGCATCCAATCAGAATGCGCGTTACGTAGCAGTTGATTACCGAGATGGCGGCCCCCACTAAGAACGAGCTGTGTCGAATGTGCGGGGAAATTCTGCCGAAAAAAAACAACAGGAGAAGCATTTTAACGGCCACTTTCGGTGTTTTGATCAATTGAATCCGTTTTTCAGACGCCCTGCACAGTCGAACGATAACGAATCGCCTTCGAGTGTGGTCGACTTGAAATTGAAGGGGAACAACTCCTGGAGGCAAAAAGTCGCTCATCGTTAAATCTTCCACTAGGTGGCGCAGAGCAGTACTCCTCTGCCACCAGCAAAGAATGTCAAGGCAGCGTAGAGAGCTTTGCGATGTAGTTGACTTGGCTGGTGAAGATGGCTAACCACCTGATTGGCTAACAAATGTAGTTTAAAATTCGCCGGGATTTATATAGCCCAGCTGTTAGATCTGACTTTACCGAGATTGAGACGTATGCATTGTTTTGAATTACGTCTCAAAAACTGAAATCGGTGTGATCCGCATTCGCGACTTCTCGGCCAATTCCGTCGAAATCATAGTACCTCGCTCATTAATGGTGTAAGGATTTTGCACTCCTCCGGTGAAAACCGTGATCAGTCGCACGTGAGGCACACCACATGCTATAGGATGTGTTTCCGCTCACATAGTCCTCGTTGTATTTCTCTCTTATCAGGAGATAAAATACATATCCAAATGGAATGGATATTCCCTTGATTCTACCCCCGAAGGATCTCTACTCTTCCAATTTGAGGTGTTTCTCCTGGTTTTTCATCTCAAGCTGATCTCCATGGTAACGGAAGTCAAACAGCTGATGTGCGCTGTTCGGTGTTTCGTCGTGATACAGTTATTTCAACATGAATGCCAATATGGATTGCTAGCAGTGTGGGTCGAGTTACTATGTACATGACCGTGCTGAGTGGTTCAGTCGATTAGTTAGAACCACCTCTCTAAAATGGAGGTAAAAATGGTCGTTTGTGTCCAATAAATTTAAGAATATATCGAATATATATATTTCCAATATCCCACAGGCCAGGCAACTGTGAACAAACCGCCGTTAGCTTGGCAAGGACGCTTCCGAAGTATGCCATACATTATTCATGAGTGCGAAGAATCATGTGACCCAGCTCATAACGACCAATAACAGGGCCGTTTGTATCTCTGATCGGCATCCCACATTCGGAGATCAAGTAGTCACGTGTCAGCCTACAAAAGGGTCAGATAAAGAGCTAGATGATTGAAAAAAAGAAGTTTCATTACTAAATGGCCACAAGCCGTAATTTTTCTCATATATGTCATAGTTTGAAAATGTTGAGCTTGTGCATATAGCTTGCGAATTAGTCAAGTTTCTTCATTTACATGATTAAAAAATACCTTCACAAACCTTTGAAACACTGAGACACGGATTCTTACAGCTGAAATTCTCTGCTCATAGAAAGTATTGTTGATTCCGCTACACTATTTTCGTTATCCCGAAAGTATGGAGCTATCTCACCACACTGTATCATTGGGTCAATCTCTACCAGAAAATGTAAAAAAAAAAACAAAAAAACATCGAAGATAGCTGCAATGATGACGTCACACTGATGCCATTTTCCCAGAAGTTATTTTTTTCGACCGATTTCCGTTGTCGGACCTATTTTATACAGATTTTATTTTCTCACAAAAACTGCATGATAAATTCCAATTTTCAACATCAATTCTCGGACAATAGATTCGCCCCGGAGATCAGACAGGTGCATTGGCGGACCACTCCCCAGCCATCTCTATCTACAGCATAGAGCAGATTTATATCCGGTGATATTCCCGATGTAAATAAGGGAAATATGCATCAAATTTTCTCACTATTCCCAGAAAGACTCCATGTTCTTTCATTTGTGATATTTTGGTAACTTCTTCAGGTAGCGACACATTGCGCCCAGCGATCCAATGGCGGCATATGTGACCAATGCATTATCCACGTGAAAACAGGGCAGAATGTATTCAATTATTAAACAAAGAAGAAACAAAAAAAAATAAAAAAATAAATTACACATATCACATGGAATTAAACATTTGTTTACAATGTGGCATGTACGATACGATACGATACGATACGATACGATACGATACGATATTTTATTACGATCATATGCATTGTACATAGATCAAGGGGAGATTACTCCCAATAACATTTCAAGTGAACAAGAGAAAGTTGTGGAACAATAATAACAATCAAATTCCTGCCCGCCCCCTATGCCGTTCGAAAAATTAGCAGAAACAGGGTATAAGAAATAAATGGCTTACTACCAATTTACCCAAACTCTTTAACTTGAATATTAATTTAAACCTTGACATTCAACATGATATTCAATACAGAACCTTAAAAGACATATTTGCAAACATAATATTCAGCTAAACGGCTTATAATTCAGGTTATAAAGCTCATAAAACAGAAACCCAACTAGGAATGGATGACACACCCGCCATAGACGATGTAGATGATCCATTCCCAATCAGACTAATTTGATACAAGTATACTATTATTGACGACTGACAAGGGATCTGCAGGATAATAATTTTGTTCTTTTATCAAACATTTTGTGTATATATTTGGCGATGGTTGGTGATGAAAGCTTCTCACAAGTTAAAATGAATAAAGTTCTTTCGTGATTGTTCATGGACTGAAAGTCAGGATGAATGGAGGATAGTTGAAGGAAAAAAGTTTCACGGGTTTGAAGAGTTGATGGGCAAATACACAAAAAGTGTTCTTCGTCTTCAACTACATTAAGATCGCACAACTCACATAATCGATTTTGTCGCTCTATGTTTTTGGCCCTGCCCTTTTCTATAGCAAGATTATGCGCACTAATTCGTAACTTGGTAATGTTCTGTCGGAATTGTTGATTTTGAATTTCTTTTTGGAAGGATGGAAGACCGTGATTTAATGGGAGTTGTTTGTACAGGGAGAGTTTTTCTGTGGATTGAATTTTTTTATTTCTGTGAAGTATATAAGTTTGCAACATTTCCACATTTCCATGTAGACTGGATCCAGCCCCTGTTTCATAATGTATTTTAAATGGGAAACAAGAGGAAGTAACTCTGCCTACTAAGAAACGCTTGAAACAGGGACTGGACGAAACGTCACAAGGGAGCTAACTTTGCAAGAAAAAATGCACAATACACTGTGCATTTTTTGTCACCAATGAAAACTCCGTATTCTGACCCCGCCCCAACTCAAAGGATTTGATTGGTTCGTTCATATACGCACGCTGGAAGCAATGCGTTCATGTGACGTCAACAATGAGAATGACGTTACTACCATGACCTCAACAATGGGAATGACGTTACTGCCGAGACGTCACAGTATGGCATTAGAATGAAATTGATACAAATGTTGCAACCGAAGGTAAAAACATGTCAATCGTCCAGACCAACCACGCCTCCAGATGGAATCTTTACACGACGAAACCCATCAAATCGTCCAGTCTCTATTTTAAAAATAATTTTTTCATTTTTTTTTTCATTCTATTTATTTGTTTATCAAACGTATATATTTATTAAAGATCATTTTATTATTATTAAATAGTACATATGAAATAGAGACTCGTCCAGTCTATGTGGCATGTTGAACAGGTAGCAGAAGTGAAAACTCAACGGGAAGCGCAAGCAACTGTGGCGGCAATTTACGTTGCCAACGTCGGAATGCTGCATAGAGATGACGTTGTCGTTGATTCCACAATCTCAACGGTGACGTCACATATAGTTCAAGGTCTCATGGCCAACGCTGCTATGCCATCACCAGCATGGTTTCCTTGTGCTGTACTACTGTTCAAAGTGGAAGAGCTGGCTAGATCATAGCCCATATACTTAGCGCGACCGAGATTTTAAGGTTTTTTATTGGGATCACATATTGATAGTCGAGTAAAAGGAAAGGTAGAAAGAGCGGATCATCAACAGCGTTCGATCACACACGACGGAGAAGGGTTTGAAATGGCAAAGGTAGAAGAGCCAGACTCGTTAGGCTCGCCAGAAGAAGACGACTGGCAGGATGTAGCCCAGGAAAGTCCGCTGGTTTTCCCCCAAAAAGGCCGTCAAGACCCAAAGATGAGAAAAGACAATACGCGTTTGACTGGCAATGCAAGGATATCCAAGAAACCTGCCGATGTCCCCAAACATTCCAAAGCAACTAAATCACAGTCCTACACATTTCGAAGCCAGTTCGGCGAATTCCTCGATGATTTATGTTGTTGTTGTAGGAGAAGGGATTTGCATGAGGTCAGCGAAGTACAATTCGATGGAGTCATCACAGCGAATACAACAGAGGTGCGGTAACTACCACTATTGTATTTCTGGGGATTTTCCTTTGCAACATAATTATGACACCTCAAACCAAAACCAAACTTCCTAAAGTCTGTCCATTTTAATTATTGTGTGTCCCAACTAATCTATTGAAAACGTTTTGTCCGATTTTTGGAAAAATACATATTGTTGTGTTCTGAAACTTATGTCACTAGTACAATGCAAATATTATAGCATTCATTCAAAATATTACCGAACAGCACTCAGTAGAGCTATCTGTTTGAAACATTTTCTGTTTTGGGTGGTCATTTCTGGGTTAAATTTTGACGTCGCCAAGGCTGAGGGGGGACTGGTCCATATGAATCAGAATCATTTATTTGCACAGATATGCTACAGAGGGCCAAAGGCAATAACACACAAGACAAAAACATAACAGTAGTAGTAACAGCAAGGTCCGTAGATACAGATCTATATGAAATATTAACCTGTCTAGTATGTAATGACAGATACAGATGTACTGTGTATAGTATATTATAGAGAAACAGATGCTGCTCCCTGATAACGAGCAAATGTATTCAAGAGCTCTGCACTGATGATACCATATGTGCAAAGGAGTGGGAGGTTGTCATTTCCTATTGTGACGTCAGGGTCAACGCTATGACGTTGCTACTGTGGTCAGTATTGATAAATTGTCTTTGTAACGTCTTTTTGTGACATCAAGGCATTATTGTTGATTTGTGACATTGTGGAACTGTAAAATTTTCATGAATGGAATAGAATGCCTATCAAACCTACGAGTATTGAACTGGTCCAAATCAGCAATGGCTGACGTCAATATTTAACCCAGAAAATGACACCCAAAACAGAAAATGTTTCACACAGATAGTTCTACAGAATGTTGTTTGCTAATATTTTGAATGAATACTATAATAATTGCATTTTACCAGTGACATAAGTTTCAGAACACAACAATATATATTTCTCAAAAAATCAAACAAAACGTTCTCAATAGATTAGTTGGGACACACAATAGTCGTCTACTTTGGTGCTTGTCAAAAATCAATAGATAACTCAGTAGTAGTGTCTACCATTTACAGCGCACATTGACCTCATTTTTTGTTCCTCCGGGTAAAATTTGTGGGCAAGTGTGGGTCACAGAGGTCAAGTGGAGTATAGTTCCGGCAGAAAGACCAAAAAGCTACCTCCAGTACAGGAGAGTTCCATATTTGCATATCACGTGACCCAGGTCAAAAACGTATTTCTCCGCGGTGATGCGGTCATGTCTGGCGGTAATTCGGTCTCGGGAAAAAGCTTCCGCGGAGAAAAAGTAGTCCCTAGATAAAATGGTCGGATGGGGTCGAGTGAGGTATCAAAGTGAAGCTTAGGTGAAGGGGCATCTAATGGGTTGGGTGTGGGGTTGAAATAGCGGCCTTCTGCGCATGCGCGGTGGCCGAAGGGTATGGAAATAGCCGTTTTGGAGCTAGGGGAGGCACTAATGGTCCGATGGGGTCGAGTGAGGTATCAAAGTGAAGCTTAGGTGAAGAGGCATCTAATGGACTGGGTGTGGGGTTGAACTATCGGCCTTCTGCGCGTGCGCGGTGGCCGAAGGGTATGAAAATAGCTTTTTTGGAGCTAGGGGAGCCACAAATGGTCGAATGGAGTTGTATGAGGTATCAAAGTGAAGCCTAGGTGAAGGGGTATTTTATGGCTGGGTGGGTGCATGTAAAATTTTTCCTGAAAAAAAAAACGGAAAACGGATTTTATCGAAAAATCCGGGAAAATGCCTATATGGGGTATGGGGGGTATATAGGTCGCCGGGCTTAACGGGGCTTGTCTACCAATAGAGTTATCTCCCCCTAGTTCCAGGGTGGGTGTATGTAAAAATTTTCCTGAAAAAATACGGAACACGGACTTTATCCTAAATTACGGGAAAATGCCTATATGGGGTATGGGAGGTATAGGACCATCCTGGGAAACCTACTTCTATACATTTGCGGTATAGGTTGTGGGGTCGCGTTTTACTCGTCTCGTCATTTAGAACATGATAGGAGGTGTCCCCGTGCGAATCGGTGAAATTTTTGAAAAAGTACGATATAGCCTCATATAGGCCCATACTGGGGATATAGGATCAATGTTTGTCGCCCTGGGAAACGTACTTCTATACATTTGCGGTAGGGTTGTTTGGATTTGTTTTACTCGTCTCGTCATTTAGAACATGTTAGGAAGTGTCCCCGTGTGAATCGGTGAAATTTTTGAAAAAAGTCGCCGAGCCCCATATAGTCCCATATAGACATATATATATAAATATATATTCCCATACTGAGGGTATAGGATCAATGTTTGTCCCCCTGGGAAACTTACTTCTATACATTTGCGGTAGGGTTGTTTGGATTTGTTTTTCACGTCTCGTCAAGGCAAACACCATAGGAAGTGTCCCGAAGCGAATCGGTGAAATTTTTGAAAAAAGTCACCGAGGCCTGGGTAGGCCCATAGGCCTATACTGCATGGCTATGGGTGTATAGGCCCATACGGGGTGGACATGTTGGAGTCTAGGTGAGTCCCTAATGGTCCAATGGGGTCGAGTGAGGTCTTATTTTGAAGCTCTCGTGGAGGAGCACTTGACTACTCTAATGGTTCGTCCGTGTTCAATAGTCTGCGCATGCGCAGTCTGGCCGTAGTATAGAAAACAGGCATTTGGGTGCTATGTAGGGGTGTGTTTGGGTTAGAGATTAGCTAATCACGGTTCGAATGGGTCGTGTGAGGTGTCAAAGTGAAGCTTGTGTGGGGTAGAGTCAGAATGGTGTGTTTTTGAATGCATGTCGCGTTAATCTGCGCATGCGCAGTTGGTTGTAGTAAGTAAAGGGGGCATTTTAAGTGCTATGTAGGTGTGTGTTTGGGGTAGAGATGGCCCGCTATGGGTCCGAATGCGTCGTGGGAGGTGTCATCTTGTAGTTCTCGGTGTGTACATTCCGAGTTGATGGATGTCCGAAGCATCTGTGAGGTCATCGGTGACGTCATCGGTACGAGTAGTAGCGAAAGTGGCCATTTTCGGGCAGTACAGGAAGGTATTTGGGATCGAGATGGGCTATTCACGGTTCGAATGCGTCCTGGAAGGTGTCATCTTGTACTTCTCGGGGTGTACATTCCAATTTGAGGGATGTTCCCGTCATCTGTGACGTCATCGGTGACGTCATCGGTACGAGTAGTAGCGAAAGTGGACATTTTGGGGCAGTGAAGGAAGGTATTTGGGGTCGAGATGGGCTATTCACGGTTCGATTGTGTCGTGGGAGGTGTCATTTTGTAGTTCTCGGGGAGTACATTCCGAGTTGGGGGCTGTCCACAGCATCTGTGGCGTCATTGGTGACGTCATCAGTAGGAATAGTAGCGAAAGTGAGCCTTAGGGGTAGTGAAGGATGTTATTTGGTGTAGAGATGGACCATCTTTGGTCCGAATGTGTCTAGGGAAGTGTCATGTTGTAGCTCTCGGGGTGTAGACCCCGATTTGGGGTATGTTCGCGTCATCTGTGACGTCATGGGTGACGTCATCAGTACGAGTAGTAGCGAAAGTGAGCATTTTGGGCAGTGAAGGAAGGTATTTGGGGTCGAGATGGGCTATTCACGGTTCGAATGCGTCCTGGAAGGTGTCATCTTGTAGTTCTCGGGGTGTACATTCCGATTTGATGGATGTTCGCGTCATCTGTGACGTCATCGGTGACGTCATCAGTAGGAGAAGTAGCGAAAGTGGCCATTTTGGGGCAGTACATGAAGGTATTCGGAGTAGAGAGGAACCATCCTTGGTTCTCGGGGTGTACATTCCGATTTAATGGATGTCCGCGTCATCTGTGACGTCATCAGTGACGTCATCAGTACGAGTAGTAGCGAAAGTGGGCATTTTTTAGCAGTGAAGGATGTTATTTGATGTAGAGATGGACCATCCGCGGTGCGAATTCGTCGTGGGAAGTGTCATCTTGTACACAACGCCCACTAACGCCATTCTTAATGCTTCAACGCCCTGGTGAAATAGCTCAGAAGCTCTGATATTTCATGGGATTGCCACTAATTCTTCGAAATGCAGTGATGCCCGTCAACGCCCGTCGTTACACCTTAACACTCTAACATAACGCCGTGATATAGTTCGGAGAGAGAACAACAACAGCAACAACAACAACAACAAGGATGACACATGAGGGAACAACAACAACAAGAAGTTTTTTTTCATATAGTTTATTCTCCCCAATGTTACATCATACCCACGCTGGGGGAGCCGCGTTGGGTATATTTACAATTCAAGAAGTCTCTATTGTCCAATCAGAGGTCACCATTTGCATGTGTCATATTCGTTCCTGTCCGTTAGATGCATTCTTGTCCAATCAGAAGTCTCCATTTCATAAAGTTCCATCTTCGGCCATGTTCGCTCTGAACCGTTTATTCTAATCACCGTCGGGCAGGCCAGGATACCGTTGAGGCAGCATATCCTCAGATAGTTGTTTGCGCATTCTGAGTATCTATCAGTGCATGAGTGAATACTTTCATCCGATGGGAAGATTCCGTAATTTGGTTACGAAGAACGTAACATTAGTGACCCTCTCCACTATCCACTTGGTGTTAGGACGTTGTTGTTGGGCCCATTCCAAGGCATCCACGGCGTCCAGTTTCTCCAGCATCATCTCTAGCGACGCCCTATCCGTGATGGTAAACGGTTGGTCAAATACTAGGATGTTACTGCTCGGGTAAAAGTATCGGACTTGGTCTGTCTCCTTATGCTGCAGCATATAACCAAACGCCAGATTCAATTTGAAGGACGTTGCTTGGTCATTGAAGATGGCTTCCACGTAGCTGCGTAGACGAGCGAGGTTGGTCAGTCGAAAATTGTAGATATCTTGAATAGGGCGATGACGGTGGAAACAGTGCCGTATCATGGTCCAATGGCGCCGATACATCTCACTCACTGGATGATCTTCGGGTAAGAGATCGCTAGGAACATTTATGGGCTCGTCCAGAAAATGTTCGATGTTGTCAGGCGTATGACTCGGAACCGTAACGCTAAGGTCCGGTTGGATATCCAGGCTCTCCTGAGGTGTGGGTATAGGCGGGCTCTCCGTGATCGCATCACCAGTGGCATTCTCCTCCCCGGGTTCATCTTCAGTGGATCTATTCCACCTGGGTGCCTCTTCAGTGGGAAGTTGTCCCTCATGCCGTGGTGACGGGGCATGAATCAAACGCTGATGCCGTCTTAACTGACTGGGTCGTTTGAAGAGTCGACCACAATCCTTACATTGTTCCCTCGCACCCTCGTGGACTGAGCGTTCGTGGCGCAGTAAAGCATCTTCCCGATTAAATGACCTTGCGCAGGTTATACAAGTATGTCGTGCACCGTTGTGGATGGAGGCCTCGTGGCGTCGTAATTTTTCTGGGCGAGTAAATGACTTCTGGCAAGTTGCGCAAGTGAACATATCGGCTGTGGATCTGGAAATAATGAACGCCGTAAAGAAATTGCCACTTTTATACGTTTTTCAGTGACCTTCGTGTCTTTTCGGCAACCTCCGTGTCTCTTCGGTCATCTCCGTGTCTTTTCGGTGACGTCCGTGACTCTTCGGAAGTTAAAGGGGAGGTGACCGACCTATCGACCAATCAGAAGCCATCATTTCAGAAAGTTCAATCTTCGTTCAGTGTAACCTAAACGTCTTCGGGCAATCCATAATACTGAAGCTCGAAGCTCTTACTTCTCTCATTCAACACTGAGATCAATCTCCATCGGCTCTTCAATCCGCGGCGAATCGACCTCCATGGGTTCTTCTATTCTCAGATGCATTCCGATAGAAACTGAAATATCTGGTCTCGAGAGTGGCGAGCGTGATCCGTGTATAACATTTCGGTGACGACTCAATTGACTGGGATGCTTGAAGGCTATATCACAATCCGCACATATATGCCTGGGTACTTCGTGGCATGCACGTGTGTGACAACGCAAACTGTCCAGGCGATGAAAGCGCTTCGAGCAAGTTGTGCAAGAGAACATATCGGCTGTGGATCTGGAAATGATGAATGCCGTAAAACTTTCGGCTCTTATAGGCCAACATAGGAGTACCCGGATGTTCTACAGTCTGGG
>JAVTVY010057436.1:0-30003 GCA_036873755.1 Hanleya hanleyi | reverse complement strand
CTCCTACTGAAGACGTCACCAATAACGTCACAGATGGCATGGACATCCCTCAAGTCGTGGTCTACACCTCGAAAACTTCACTTTGACACCCCACACGACGCATCCGGACCAAGGATGGTCCATCTCTGCCCCAAATACCTTCCTTCACTGCCCCAAAATGCCCACTTTCGCTACTACTCTACTGATGACGTCACCAATGACGTCACAGACGCTGTGGACATCCCTCAAATCGTGGTCTCCACCTCGAAGGATACAAGATGACACCCCACAGGACGCATTCGGACCAAGGATGGTCCCTCTCTACACCAAATACCTTCTTTCACTGCCCCAAAATGCCCACTTTGGCTACCACTCCTACTGATGACTTCACCAATGACGTCACAGATGACGTGAACATCCCTCAAATCGTGGTCTGCACCACGAGAACTACAAGATAACACCCCACACGACGCATTCGGACCAAGGATGGTCCATCTCTACATCAAAAACCTTCCTTCACTTTCCCAAAATGCCCACTTTTGCTACTACTCGTACTGATGACGTCACCGATGACGTCACAGATGCTGTGGACATCTTGTCAAATCGGGATCTACACCCGAGAGCTACAAAATGACACCTCCCACGACACATTCGGACCAATAGTGGTCCATCTCTACTCCAAACACACACTCACGCATCCCCAAAATGACCACTTTACTTACTACATCCAACTGCGCATGCGCAGATTGATGCGACTTGCAATAAAATACACGCCATTCTGACTACCCCACAAAAGCTTCACTTTGACCCCTCCCGCGACCCATTTGGACCAATAGTGGTCCATCTCTACCCCAAACACACCCCCATGCACCCCCAAAATGCCTGCTTTCTATAATACGGCCAGACTGCGCATGCGCAGAATATTGAAAACGGACGATACATTAGTCCAGTCGGGTGCTCCTCCACGAGAGCTTCAAAATAAGACCTCATACGACACCGTCGGACCACTAGGGGTTCATCCATACCCCAAAACGTCACCCAGCACTATTTACCCAAGCAGTGACTTTTTCAAAAAATTTCACCGCTTAGCTTCGGGAACCCGCCCATCGTGTTCTACGTGATGAGACGTGAAAAACAAGACCAAACAACCCATACCGCAATGAACATGTGTGAATTGCCTAGTATGGACCTATCCACTGAGCCAGAGGTACGGCGCATCACGTTGGGCACACCGGTTCTCGTCGGATCACCGAAGTTAAGCAGCGTTGAGCTCGGTCAATACTTGGATGGGTGACCGGGTGCTGTACTGACTGGGCTGATCAGTGTCCAGAATAATAGGAACTGTGGACACTCTCGTGTTCTGGCACATGTAGGCACCGTCGTGATATAACTGAAACAATGTTGAAAACGACGTTAAATCCTACTCACTCACTCACTCACTCCACTGAGCCAGTATGGGTCTATGGGCCTATGGGCCTATCCAGACCTCCGTGAATTTTTCGAAAAATTTCACCGCTTAGCTTCGGGACCCCGCCCATCGTGTTCTACGTGGTGAGACGTGAAAAACAAGACCAAACAACCGATACCGCAACAAACATGTGCGAATTGCCCAGTATGGACCTATCCACTGAGCCAGTATGGGCTTATGTACAGACCTACCTACGCTGATAAACAGCTTGTATCACTGACGTTCCTGCTCTCCTTGTTCTCCCGCTGATTCACATCGCATATTTCGCACCTCTTGGTCGTAAGGGGGCGCTCTGCACAGGTCAACCACCAATGACCAATGAATATCACTCTTACGGAAGAGTCTTGTTCCGCTTTGTTTATCATGGCAACCAACATCGGGCATCCGCCACCTTTTCTCTCAGTGGGTGAGAGGTATTTCGGCCAGTCACCATTAAATGTTTCCATCAGATTACGACGCTAAGCTGCCAAGATTAGTCTCTCGGTAACAGTAATAAATTACCCAGCGTATATGACATCTAATGAGTGATAACTGTGTGGAAAAACGCGAGAAACTAGTGAACTATTTGTTCACAATCAACTGTGAATTAAAGCAATATGAGTTGTCTCCCTCTTCAAACGTTCATATGTCGTTAACGGCAAAACTAACAATAAACGGACGGCAAAACAGCTCTAATTACTTTAATTTCTGAGTTAAGAGTGAACAGATTTTTGGATAACTTCCTCCATTGTTTTGTAAGGTTCGTCAACTGATTGCAAACATTTGATCACCGATACCTTCAAATAATTAACAAATAATTCCCTGTAAATGTTGTTAATATCCCACTGATAAGACCACGCTTTATCATCATGAGTATATAAGGAGATCAAGCTGCCTACATTGGTAACGTAAAAACACCGTTCAATTGTTTCAGATTTTGAATTGAATGTTGACTGTTAATAAAGTACGGGGAAAAGTTCCTTTGAGAGATGCGATAAGAGGGGTTGTCGATGTCAAAATATTGGCATGGCTCCCACATTACGTGAGAGTCGTGATCTCACTATTAGGCATGACTGTTTAGAATGTGAGTGTGGCGTAATTTCGATCACGTGAGGTAGTTAGCCAATCGTGGTTAGTATGAGGAATCTGGTTACCTCCGAGCTATTACGGCACAGCGATTGGGTATCCAGATAAAGCGCCCCCTTACGGCCAAGAGGCGCGAACTAGACGATGTGAATCAGCGGGGGAACAAGGAGTGTAGGGACGTCAGTGATACAAGCTGAGTAGTAAGACCTACCCGGTACCTGGACTTTTCAAAAAATTTCACCGCTTAGCTTCGGGTTCTACGTGGTGAGACGAGAAAAACATGGTTCGTTGAAACGCGTGGAAGTAGGACAGCACATTACTCGATAATGGCGGATTACGTTTGTGTTACGTCCGTAGAGTTTGACTGATTGGCTGACGGCATAAAGTCATGTTTTGATTTCAGGGGATTTCCCCTAGGAGTTGCCGAAATTAGGCCGAAAATGGATACGCATGCTGCATGGTTACAGGTTGCTAGCAGCAGCAGGTCACATTTTGGAAACCAGCAATCCCAAGTTAGTTTGAAATTAGACAGACTGCATGCGTTGTATTACGTTTATATCATTTATAGTTCATTAATAATGCATTTTGTTGCTCACACTTGTATATTCTTTTACTATATCGTTTTCATATCAGACACAAAAGCCCAGGCGCTCGCTATATTCCGTAGTAACGGCATCTCCTGGTCGTCATCCGGGAACCGTATAACGACAGAAGGAGAGGGGCGTGTACGTCATTTGACGGCATGAGGCGCAACACTGTTAATGGCATCGTCAGCTTCAAAGTGTCAGTGGATGTGATGTGGTCGTAACCGGATGAACTGAAGTGGTGAGCTTTCTGCGAATTGTTTATCTGGGAAATTAGATACTCACATGTCCCAAAAGTAGGGACAAAATCATGTTTCATTTTGAGACGTTAAACATGTCACCAATTATTACAGTAAGGCTTTCACTTCTTGTCATAAGAAGAGAGTTTTGTAGGATCGAAGGTAAATAATTCAATCAATTTACAAACATAGTGGTTCTAAGAAAAGCTGATAACGTCACTGCTAAACTTGACGACTGACACAACAAACTTTACTATTCCAAATCTTTGTCTACAAAATGATGAACAGAACTGTCAATGTTTCTCAGTTGCAATCATTTTTTCCCGTCAAGTGAAAATTGAATGAAGAAATATTGGAGTAATAATATGCTACAGATAGAGTATTGTCATTAATTATTAATTCGGTGACTATAATTGAGAATGTCGAGGCAGTTGATAGCTACATAATCTTTTAGCCCTTCAAAGGGAAGTTGAATTCGTTGTGACTGGTTGATTGCTGTACCATACTATAATGAGTGGTAACACGAAAGGCAGATTATGTCCACCTGCATGGGTCAGAGAGGCGTTTCACACCAAAAAGAATAACACCTAAATATGTCAGCTGTATTTGGCTCGCACCCAAGCAATCAAAACAATAAGGAAGCATTCCACTCCTCTTAATTATGTTAATGCTGTAAACAGAAAATGTTAGTGAGTTATCTGCAATCGGGTACCAAGTGATGCAATATTATTTCCTCCTCCCTACACCGAGTGACCTTGCATAGTTTTTTTTTTAAAAAGCTGTTGTTGTTATTGTACAGGACAAGGATGACCTTGGTAAAACTGTCAATTTCTTTATCCTTGGATCAGGATGTTACGAAAATAACATTTATTTTCGCATTATTTTCTTACATGTGAATAGTACGGTGCATGTATGTTTACTGCAAGTGGGTGCCTCTTCCTGGTCGAACAATGCACGTGAATCTGTTACGCTTGCCCAGTAAACACCTGCTATTTGGTTAACTGTCTTGTTTGTATTATATTAAAATTCGATTTGAAGAAAACTGAAACTTGTTTAGTCACGGTGAGAGTTGTATATTATCGGAAAGTATTTTAGAGGTCAATGTCAAAAGGGTGTTTTCAGTTGTGAATACATTGATCGATTAGTTACGTGAGCATATCGGTTTGATATAGTTTTCCAGAGGAACCGCTGATCCAACTAAAGCGATACTAGAAATACATGATCGATGGGTGGAGATCGCTCAAAAATCTTCATTTTAAGTTGCCCTGTAAATAAATATGGCCGCCATCGACCAATCGAAATTGTAGGATTTTCAAGTGACGGATTTTGAGAGCCAAAAACTGCCTTATGTCAGTATTTATGATATTCGACATGGTGATAAGGAACAACTGCATCTCCAAGTTGAGAATTGCACCCATTTTTCGAATGGACCCATGCAATAGAGCGCGTTAGATGAATAAAATCATTTGCCCAAATGGAACAAAATTTCAGACACAGGTAGTGCATGATGGGTAGATTTATGAGCAGTGTTCAAATTTGCTATATATTGATTGGTCTGATCCGAAAAACCTTTTCCTCCACAGGAATCGCTGAACCGATCGATGTGAAACTTACATGATTACATTTCACCTATATGCCCGAACCGGCCCCGAAAGGGTCACTAATACTAATATACATGGAACCTGTTAATTGTCCCTCACGGCTGTCTATTTTTGTCCCCCGCCGCAACGCGGCCGGGGACTTTAAAATGGTTCTTGCTTCTATGTGTCCGTGCATGCACGGACATGTCCGTGCAAATACTTCGTAAGCAATAACTTCTAAATGCTTTGTCGGATTCCTCCGAAATTTGGCATCTGCATTCTTTGCGACAAGACGTCTCTTGGTATTACGTTTCAGCAAGATCCGCCTGTAGGTGGCGCCACTGGGGTCTTGCTTCTATGTGTCCGTGCATGCACGGACATGTCCGTGCAAATACTTCGTAAGCAATAACTTCTAAATGCTTTGTCGGATTCCTCCGAAATTTGGCATCTGCATTCTTTGCGACAAGACGTCTCTTGGTATTATGTTTCAGCAAGATCCGCCTGTAGGTGGCGCCACTGGGTCTTGTTCCAATCTTTAGTGCGTGTCCGTGCAAATACTTCGTAAGCGATAACTCCTAAATGCTTTGTCGGATTCCTCCGAAATTTGGCATCTGCATTCTTTGCGACAAGACGTCTGTTGGTATTACGTTTCAGCAAGATCCGCCTGTAGGTGGCGCCACTGGGTCTTATTCCAATCTTTAGTGCATGTCCGTGGATGTTCGTGCAAATGCTTCATAAGCGATAACTCCTAAAATGCTTTGTCGGATTCCTCCGAAATTTGGCATCTGCATTCTTTGCGACAAGACGTCTGTTGGTATTACGTTTCAGCAAGATCCGCCTGTAGGTGGCGCCACCGGGTCTTGTTCCAATATTTAGTGCATGTCCGTGCAAATACTGCGTAAGCGATAACTCCTAAATGCTTTATCGGATTCCTCCGAAATTTGGCATCTGCATTCTTTGCGACAAGACGTCTGTTGGTATTACGTTTCAGCAAGATCCGCCTGTAGGTGGCGCCACTGGGTCTTGTTCCAATCTTTAATGCATGTCCGTTCATGTTTGTTCAAATCCTTCGCGAGCGATAACTTTCGAACAATTTGTCGGATTTCTTCGAAATTTGGTAAATGCATTCCCTGCGACAAAACACCGTTGGTGATGCGTTTCAGCAAAATCCACCCGGAGGTGGCGCCACTAGAGTTCATTCCATTATTCCATGCTGCAAGTGATAACTTAGAAACACTTGGTCGAATTTCTTTGAAATATCCTACATTTGTACCTTTCTGGGTAACATGAGAAACATTGCGGCTCATCGGATTCTTCTCAAATTTGGCATGCATTTACCATGCCAGGAGCTGTTGCTTGGGATTGCCTTTCGCTCACTTGCACTCACAGGTGGCGCCACCTGGTGGCAACATCACAAATTCGTTTCCGGGTAATAACTTGAGAACTGACCATCGGATTCTTCTCAAATTTTGTATGAATGTACCGTGACATAAGATGTCGCTTGATAATGCATTTCACTGACTTGCGCCTAGAGGTGGCGTCACCTGGTGTCAAAATCTAAATTTGGTTTCTGGGCAATAACTTGAGGACCCTCGTCGGATTCTTCTCAAATTTGGTATGCAGATGTCCCCATAATACCATGTTCCTTGGGATTGTATTTTTCCCGCTTCTGCCTACAGGTGGCGTCTCCTGGTGGAAAAATTTGTTTCCGGGCAATAATTTGGCAACTGCTCATCAGATTATTCTCAAATTTTGTATTCATATGTGACCCGCCCCAAATAACATGAACACCGGTGGGCATCTAGTACCGGCAATAACTTGAGGACCCCTCTTCAGAGTCTCAAAGTTCATATGCCGATACCATGACATGAGATGTCATTTGGGATTGTGTTTTGCTTGCTTGCACCTACAGGTGGTGACTCCTTGTGGCAAAGTCTAAATTTGGTTTCTGGGCAATAGGTTGAGGATGCCTTCATATTCTTGTCAAATTTAGTTTGCAGATAATATGCCATGAGTTGTCTCTTGGGGTTGCATTTCGGTTACATAATTTTCATGCTACATGGTAAAAAAAATATATTACAGTAGCAATCAACATTCAGTCAGCCATTCGGAGTTGATCTCAAAACCTGGGAAGGTGGAAAGACACCTCTGCTTCTTACGCCTGTGAAGTAGCTGTTGCCATCCTCATGAATATCTTCTGAAACCGACAGCGCTTATAAATATTGCTGCCATTTTGGCGGGGGACCTAGCATCCTCTGGCTGCTTGTTTACTTTACGCCTGCTTCGATTGTTGTGCTAAAAGTGTTGTTTGTTTGGCTGTAATGTTCTGAAAGTTTGTTAAATTGAAAGGGTTATATTTTATTACTACTCTGATCCAAAAAAATGAATTTCGCTGCAATTGAGCTCTGGGGCTAGTTTGTGTTCGTATGGCTCCGGATCCAGACAATCCACAATCAACTAAACAATGGCGCAGGAAGATGACAAGACCTGTGTAGGCGGAATGTTCCCAAATATCATGATAGCAATACACAGTATAATAAAATTACCCGTGAAATGCCTTGCCTTGCATTGTGTTGCATTTTCAGAGGTCTCATACAGAGACTTAGTGATTCACTAATAGTATTTACATTAACTCCATGCTTCACTGCGTGCAAACTATATTACAGCGGCAATCAGCGTTCAGTCAGTCGAGTTGTCGATCGCAAAACCTGGGAGGGGAATGCGGAACCACTCTTGCCCCCCCTCGTTTAGATCTGGGAGTCCCCTCCCCCTCCCGCTTCTTACGCCTGTTGTTAATAGGCCTAATTACCAAGCGATCTCTCCAAACCTTCAAGAATGTCAGAGGAATATGTTTTTTTAGAAATTTATTATTACACCAGGAAGTTATGAAAATATCTATCGCAATTCATTATTTCATTGTGTACGTCTCCCAATATAAGAGAACGTTTAGGCTGGGTGACCTTATATTCCCACGAGACGAGTAAGGCCTTCAGTTCCGCCTACATAATCTACATATCGGCACGAGGTCTTCACATCGAGTGAAAACAGCGAACCACTGGATAACAGGTACAAGTTACTATAGTCGTCAGTTATTGGTGAGTGAATGGAGATGATACGTGTATAATGTGAAAATTAAAGCCCAAGTCCCACTTAGGCGAACTCCTTTACGAAGCTTGACGATTTAAGATCGTAAGTATTGGTAAGATACTCGCAAGCTATTCGTAAAGACATTCGCCATGATTCGTAAGCCATCGCTTCAATTCGTAAAAAAATCGTCGCCTCGGTTTTATCGCCGCGCCAATTTCAAAATGTTAAAAAAATTCGCCAAGCAATGCGATTTTCCTTAAGTCTCAAATATTCGTAATTTTATCGCAAATAATCGTAAGTCGTCGTAACTACGTTGTAATGCGTCGTAATTAAGTCGTAATTCAATCGCCTTATTGGTAACAGTTCCGCTAATAGTCGTCAAGTGAAAAATAAATACGAATAGTTACGATAACTTACGACAGGAAAGGATGGTATACGAAGTAATCGTAAACATTTGACCCAAAGTTACATAACAACGTCGTGAAAACGTCGTAAAACCTTCGTACGTATTCGCAAGACATCGTGAAATAATGGCAAGTAGTCGTATGCACTTCGTAAATGTTGGCAAATACATCGCCCATATTTCGCACTGAATTGCCTAAATTTGGGTGCGAATATCGCTAACTGTCGTAAAAATATCGTATTTCTTTGTAACTGCATCGCAAAAAGTCGTAATTATTCGTAAACATGTCGCATCTATTCGCCCCAAATGACGGGAAAACCGGCTTTTGTAAAGCGATTTATTACGAACAATACGTCGCAAAGTTTCGTAAACAACTTCGCTTAAGTGGGACTTGGACTTTAGTCATCAAATTTCCTCTCTGATAAATTCTGAAGTTCTTATGACAAATATTTGAACTTTCAGAAATGCGACCCCGTCAACAAAATCAGAGATAACTTTTCAACGGGGCGAACTTACAAAACGATGCACGATTATTCAGTTCTTTACATACACTACAGCGCTGTGTTGAAAGTTCAATACGCACAATAGCATACAGTTATTATGCCAATCTAAAGAACGTTTTAAAATGATTAGGGGACAAAAAAGAGGAAAAACCATAGAGGAGTGAGAAAGGAGTGATTTTTGACCAGTAGTTTCTCCAAGTAAGTTTAATGACCGATAACCAATGTAAATTTAATGAATTTTCAATATGATTTGTTAAAAAAAGTCACTTTCATGATTTGGTTACCAATAGTTTCCGAAATATCTTTGCCATATCAACTGGTAACCAAGTGTTCTATTCTGATAAATTCAAGGAATAGAAACCGTTGTTTTTGGATAGTCGGTAATTAAAATTTTTACCAGTTTCCGGCAAACCAGTGGATTAACGGTGTCTACATTAGAGGTTTTTCTTTGGACACTTACAGATTTCTATTTATTGTTATTGCCTTGTAGGATTCACGATGAGGTATATCGTCTTCCTTCTACTTGTCTTATGTCTGACAAGTGTGAATGTCCAAGGTTGGTTTTGGTGGAGAAGTTCTAGATCTAGATCTGTCCGCCCTGCACCAGGTAAATTCGATTCACATATACTTCCGGTTAATCAGTATAGTAGTTGATCAAAATACCAATTTAAAACGATATAGTGATTAACTGATATTTATTGAATAACCGGGAGTGGATCTATCATTTATGGTTCAAATATCATGCGAATCCTTTAATAATTTCTGAGGGTGATGCTTCGACAAAATACATAATACATTTGGAAATAATTCTCAGATGTTAAATGCAATTACTAGAGGGGCACATTCTATGAAGGCAAAAATTTTGAAAAGAGAGAAATAGCAACTATTCAATCACACTCATGGCCGCTATTTATAATTCACCCATGATAATCCGTTTAGAGGGGTATTGCAACAGACTCAAAATCTTCCCACTATGACTGGGAATATTGGAAATATCGTCAATCTGTGCATGCGCAGACAGAGATTTGTATGACTCACCAGGTGTAAAGTCCGTTTTCCGGATCTTTTTCGGGAAAAGTTTTACATTCACCCACCCATGACTTGCTAGGCCTGGAGGAGCGCTTCACACGGATACCCTCTCCGACCCAGTACGCCCAATATGGGCCCACCTCGACCCCAAAACATCCAGTCCAATGCACAATTCCCTGTCTGCGCATGCGCACCACTGCGCTACTTTTACTCCACACTCATCCAGATGGACGCTACCCTACGAAAGCTTCAAACTGATACCCCACACGACCCATTCGGACCAATATTGAGCCTTACTTCCACTCCACACCCATCCAGTCGGATCTCCGGGGAATGCAAGTTTGGGGTAAGAGTATTGGGGTGGTCAGTTTTACTATTTTCACTATGATTCCTCACACGAACCAATCGGACCAATATGAGGCCTGCCTTCGACTACACATGCGCACGATAACTTCAAATGAAAGTCAACCCATGACCTCGAGACCTCTCCCATCGTGTTCAACAGCTCGACACCGAGAAAACAAGGTGCCACACCCCATACCGCAATTGTCCATCAGTGGGTTCCCCAAGGTGCCAGGCCATTGTCAACTGCGACGGAATGGACCTAACTTGTCCACAGGGCACAGATCTGCCAGACCTTTTCAGCAAAATTCAACTCATGGCCACGAGACCCCTGCTATCGTGTTCTACAGCTCGAGACGGAAATAACAAGGTGCCACACCCAATAGTAAAATCCACAAGAAGAAAAAGATGACCACCCTAATACTCTTACCTCAAACTTGCATTTCCCCGGAGATTAACAAAGGAAGTCACTGTGGTCTTATATAGGTGCAGGTAACTCTTGCTAGGCCGTCACGTGACCGGAACTGGCCTTTGACAAGAACGTGACCCGGATGTGACCTTTGGTCCTTTGAAATGAATAAGTACATCCTGTGATAAGGATATTACCCCAACGACAAATATTTAATATTTGAGAAATCTCAGATGGGGGCAGTGGTCATATTTGAAAATGATTCTCGGTGAAATCAGAAAAGAAATATTAAATTACCTTTCAACAAATTCCAAAATAATCTAAGATGGCCGTTAAATTGTACTGACGGTACGTTTGCCTATGAGAATAAGGAAAAGGCTGATATACTGAACACATTCTTTACTAATATAAACTGTGACTCGCACTCACAGCTACCGCCTTCGTCTTGTAAAAACAGTTGCTTGAATGAGTATATTGAAACTGGTTTTGAAAAATTGTCCCAAATGCGCCAACTACACCGCCCTACTATGTTATATAAAATAGTACATGGAATGGCTTCGTCATATTTGCATAGTTTTCTCCCATTACTGACCCACAATCGAAATCCATACAGCATTCGTAATACTAACCAATTCACACCATATCGGTGTAGCACTACGCTATACCATAGTTCTTTCCAGCGACTGCGTGATTGGATTACTCTACCGGATCCTGTAAGAGATTCAGTCACACTCATTGAGTTCAAACGTAATGTTATGCACATGTATCCCACATCCACCCCTCCTCCATGGTATTATGTCGGATAACCGGAAAATAATATAATCCTGTGTCGAGTAAGAAACGATTGCAGTAATCTGAAGCAAAATCTGTTCAATAATCATTTAATAGCAGATCCAAAATGTATTTGTGGGCTGTCAAATGAAACTGCCGAGCATTATTTCTTACATTGTCCTCTCTTTTTTATTCAACGACATTCTTTCCTTGCAAAACTCTCTACAATTATATTGAATGATTTAAGTTTTCCCATCCTGTATGATATTCCCACTCTACTGTTTGGCTTTCACGACAAAATAATTTCCCAACACATTGATATTCAAAAATGCTTAGGATCATTTATCACAGACACTAAGCGATCTTAGTGTTAATAATCACATCGCGACCGTTACATGCAAGATGCTCACACCGAGCGTACACTCGACAAATGGTGCTCCCTCATTTCTTTTCTCTTGCTGACATTCATCTGTGCAGAGTAAAAATATTTATAATATTATCACATTTGTTTGTCTCTCAATATTTCTTTTTCTCTCACTACTTACGTCTGTTACAGAAGTAAGCAATTTAAGAAGTAATGTACCGACTCTTCTGCATTCTATATTATCAATGTATCCGTTTAAACAACATGTATCATATATTATACCTATATAGGGACACGTTAACGAGCCTTGGGCTCATTGTGCCCCCATTGTAAATAATGTTTGCAATAAATTTGTTTAAACCAAGATGGCGGCAGCGGCCATCTTGGTGAAAAGCAATACCAACATTCCTCCGGTTTATAGGCCCCCTATATGCCCCCTATTGCCCGTTCAACAGATATTCTACGCACATATATGAGAAATCCAAGTAGGCCTCCATATTTGACGGCGCAACCTCGTTGGAAACTGCCAATTTGATATCGGAATTTCTTCACCAGCACCTTGACATTAGTGCACATGTCAAACCTATGAATTTATCATTGACATATTACCAGGAAGACACCACCGAAGTTTAAGCTCCTGTACATCTCGAGTAAATGTGCTTCATATTGTTAAGGGGATATTTGTAAAATACTAACTTTCAGTGTTTTGTTAACAGCTGGGTGTGGCGTATACGACTCCCGCTTTTACTTGTGTTGTAATGGCGTGAGACGGTTCAAGAGCGGCTTCCAACCAAGATGTTGTGGCAGGAATTCGTATGACTCAAGGTTCCATCTGTGTTGCAGTGGGGTGGTTCGGTTCAAGAGCGGCTTCGCACCAAGATGCTGTGGCAGGAATTCGTATGACTCAAGATTCCATTTGTGTTGCAGTGGGGTGGTTCGGTTCAAGAGCGGCTTCGCACCAAGATGCTGAGAAAAAAACGCATATGATTCGAGATTCCGTCGTTAGTGTTACATTCGACTTTGTTGAAGACCCCGCGAACAGTTATTCCATTCTATTATGAAGAAGACTATCATGCAAGAAAGAAAAGATTCGATTGATTTGTTCAAAATCAGAATATTAATGAGGTAGAGAATTAAGAGCATGGTGTGTAAATTGCCTTGCGTTGCATTGCGAAAGAGATATATAAAGTAGTAACCGGATTATCCATCCATTTGTTTGTCATGACTTATTATCATAGTTTGGTCTGAAGATATAGATTTATGACATAATGGGTTAATTTATCAGTTTTTATATTAATATTCACGGAACATGAATGAATTAATGCTTAATAGAGACCCGTCAGTAGAAGAGAAAGGATAAATTTCCACCTTTGCGCAAGAGCAATGCGTTGTGGTAGGGAACTTCTGGTTGTACAAGCCTTTCAGGTAAGCGATGTCCGGTCAAGTGACTTCCGGTCATTGGACGTCCATTAAATAAGTCTGAACATGTCCGAGTAAGTCTGAACATGTCGGTAAAATTCTGAGCTTGTCCTAGCGAAAAAAACAAAATAGCGGGTTTGAACGATCGTCCAGGTAATACAACTACCCCTGTAGTATTATTATACGGTATGCGATACCATACTTCCTCTGTGGTATTATAATATGGAATAGTCATATCTGTACCAGGGTATTTTATATAACAAAATGACGGTGTGCTCTTGGATGGGTATATCGGGCACTCCAAACTGGCTTCCTTATACGGTGCACATACAGTCAACATACAATGTTAATAACACAATACTAAACCATGTCAGGGGATAAGTCTGGACATTGCTGGTGTGTGCCTTATGCGCAAAGACAGAGTGTCTTGGAAAAACGACATATAATGAGAATCTGTTTAGAACTACACTTAACTGGCCCAATACAGATAATACCCCTGAATATTTGTAATACCTAGAACTTTCTGTGTCAGTCGTGATGTAATTTGTGCGACACGAGTGTCGAGCTTTTCGAGGTCGGCGTGATCAGGGTCATTCCACAAAAACATCAAATGGCGCGTGTAGTCTCCAATAACCCGTATGGTGTCGATGAGCGTGTCGATCGTGATGCCATTTGTGAATAAAGGGGTGCATGTGAAAATCGTTCCCGGAAACAAATGCGAAAAACGGCTCGCCATACCCTGGAATGAGATCTACATCTGAGAGCGGTATATGGATATGGAATATCTATGTTGGAATATAGGGACGAGTCTGTGTTTAGCGATAACAGACTGCCTGGAACCATGGCAGGTGAAAGGTCAGGCCAGGTCAGATGACAGGTTGTGTGTGCCTTATGTATCCAGAGATCGGGAATCCTCTTCGCAGACCGGTTTGATTTAAGACAGAGGGTCTGGAAAAAAACAATGGGGGATAAATTACAAGCGTCTAGTCCGTCATTCACAATTCAGCCGTCGTCCATTAAAGAATATCCGCATCCATAATCCAAAGACCTATTCCATATTCCATATAACAGTATTAGCACCAAATTCAAAAAGACAATCATAGTATACATACACATAGGCTAGTTTCCTGCAAGAGAGAAGCGGTCAACAGTTTTCAATGATGCCGACAGGACATCATGATGTTCCAAAAATATAAAATCCGTATCGCTGATCAGTATTCTTAATCCATAATAATCGTTGTAAAGTCGTCATCTAGAGAATGATATATCTCAGTCACGCTTTGATTGTGACTGTTCATATGAGCACCATAAGGATCTTGAAGTACATGGGTTCATACGGCCCCTAGCCCCGGGTTAAGCGGAATTAGACACAAGTTACGAATCGTAACGCCATAGATCTTGCACGCTACGTTCGTATTTTGCTATCAGCATGCGATATGTATCGCCAAATTTGAGAAACTTTGAGTGGAGGCGTTTGGTGGAATAGCCCTGTTTTATAAGTTTCTGCAACAATATTTTGTGACGTTGATTAAAATCGTCACATTTAACACAGGATCTAGCAAATGCTACTAAGCGAGATATGTATACGCCATATGCAGGTCCCACTGGAATATTACTGTCCAGAAAGGGATAGTTTACGATGTCGAAATTGTAATCATCTCTTTTGTCATAAAGTCGAAGAGAGAGAATGCCCGCTTCATTCTTATAGATATATAGATCTAAATATGATGTGCCTGTAGGTATGGAAGCCGATAGCGGCCACTCGCGTTCTCGCTATCTCGCGCTGTAGATTTGGCCAGGCGAAATGGCGAAAATACGAGAATTAGGGGCGCGAATGGCCGATAGCGGCCATCAAAAAGGTCGCGGCACGATAACACGAGAACACGCGAACGATGCCATTAGCGAGTCGCGACCTACCATTCGCGTGTTCTCGTCTTCTCGCATACTCGCCTCAGGATGGGTCGCGGCACGCGAACACGCGAACGCGCGAATGGCCGATAGCGGCCATCAAATAGAGCAGCAGGGGGGGGAGCCTGAAGGTTACCTGAAGGTACGTACACGTCTGAAAGACGTGGCTCTGGGCCGAGAGGGTCAAGTATTTTGCCCGTGACTTGTGAGTACTCGCGGATTGCGGCATCGACGTCATGGAATGTGCGAACGGCGTGTCCCTGTCGTCGGAGCTCTTCGTTTATCCAGTCAAGCCTTTCGGTTCGCCTTTTTGTCCATGCATCCCGTGTAGCCTGGAGCTGTTCTATAGCCTTGTCATGACGTTTCCGCTTTTCGTCAAGACCCGAACTTCGAAACTTTGAAAAGAGGTAATTCGACCCACTGAAGGCAAGAGCATTGACCAGAGCTCCACCCACTAGCAAGGCAATCGAGGCCATGTTTTATACGCTGTTCCGGTGCGGCTACTGTTGTTACTTCATTATTGCATACGGAAAGGATCCTTTAAATGCTCGGCCCCGTAGCTTCGGTCGGGACGACTGGCGTCAGGCGCGCTGCCGCTCGACGATCGATTGGTTCTCTCACAAGCGGCGATCCTGAAAGTGCACGCGAGCGCAACCTGTATCCCACGAGCAGAGCCCCTGCAATTCCTAGACTGCATAGTATATAAGGAGCCCACTGTGGTCCAGCACTCCGTGAGTTTTCGACGGTCGGTTCGGTGTTGGTGGTGGTCGTCTCGGCAGCCTGTGCCATCCCTGTGGGAGCAAGACGTTCCTTGATCTCCCTGAGCTCCATCTTCAGTCGTTCTTGTTTGGCCTTTCGCGCGGCAGCGCCCTTTCGTCCCGCTTCCACCTTTTTAGGGTTCTTTTCATCAGGCGCTGTCCCTTCCTGACTGAGGGTCTGTCGAGTCACTGTCACCGGTGGCTGATTCGCTTGTGGTTCCAGTACCTCCGTCATCATCGAACGTAGACGCATATGTCCGGGGGCATGTGTGTCCAAGTTGGCAGTGTTTAACAGTGGTAAGGAATGTGGTCAGGGGTGCTAAGAGCATTCCAAAGCGGTGGTATAGCTGACAGGTAGCATTGCTTAGCGCATGCTCAACGAAGGGATCATCTTCTAGGTCAGCAACGAGCTTTGACTGATTTTCAGATGGAATGGGGAGCAAAGAGCTGGCTGCCATGGCATAGAGCTGAAGTGCAGCTGTCCCCAAGGTCTTGGTCATCTTAGCTCCCAAGCGCGCTTCATAGCGAGCATACAGCTTGTCAACTTCTCCATCGTCCAGGCTTTCGACCTGGTTCGGTGTAATGACCCTCCCCATGTACTCCTTGGCCTGTCCTCCGGCGGCCAACGCTGCTAGTCTTTCGCGTTTACTAGCAATAGTGATCCCGTCGGCTCCTACGGAGCTAGATCGAGACCTTGCGGCTCCGGCTGCCGCGCCGTCGTGGCAACTAGATGTAGCCGCCTTGGCTGCACGACCGCCGGCCTTTTCTTCCAACATCTCGTCAATAATCTCATCGCAATCCATGTTTGCTACGTGCGTGGCCCGTATCACTTGCGCGTACCGCTGGCAAAGGTTGATACTATGACTTACGTATCTCTTCAACTTAGTATATTCGTAGATGATATACACAAAGGCTCCGAGAGTAAGAATCTGGCAAAGCAGTAGCACTTCCCACATTACGGCCTAAACAACAACCATATATGCAGCCGGCTGGTCAGTTTTTAACAGGAGTTTTGCATGTTTTGTCTCTGCCAGCAGCGCCCTAGTTTTGAGTCGCTCATCTCTTGTTGGAATAACATCGTTCTCGCGGAGGCACTCTTCAAAAGAATCGCGGTCCTTACAGTGAAACAGGGCGCACCATCGCGTCTGCTCTCGTAGATCCTTCAAGACCGAGTTGTACTTCTGGGTCAGCACCCAAACGCTCTGCTCTGTGTGGCGGCCACTGAAGGCTAGCTCAGACAGCCTGTCTTTCTTTTTGGTTAGAGCCTTGCTTGTGGCACAGTCATCAATGATGTACAAAGTGTGTTCTCCGGCAAATAGGCGATAGAATGCTCGCAGATAGTCGTGGAGACGCTCGCCGGGGTCGACTATGTAGATCTCTGGGTCAGCCCAGACCCAATGTCGGGCTAGGTAGGTGCTGTTGTAGCGAATCGTGGGACAAAGGATGACGATGTGCTCAAAGACACCACGGAAGTGGCCTTCGAGCAGGTCAAGGGCGAAAACAGTCTTACCACACCCTGTCTGGCCACATATAATAGCGGAGTGGGGGTCTTTGGGAAGCAGCGGGGCTGCGCCATTAATAGAGCACTTCTTTGAGTCGGCCATCCTCGATATTCATTTGTGCATCCATGACGATGTACAGATAAACGTTCAATGCGCCGGCCGGCTCTGCTTCCTTCGTGATCTGGATGGTGATGCCCTCGCTGGCATTCACCACTCTTCGGCCGCTCCCATGTAGTCCGTCATCGTCCGTGGCTCGCAGATCCAGCCATAGTGCATATTTTGTGGTCAGGAACTCCCCCAGGGAGACGTCTGCCAGATCCAGGTCTTTTGCGCCTCAGTCGGGAGGCTCTTCGCTCACAGATTAACAGAATCCGTGAGACGATAAACCGCGTCCTGAACGAAGACACTACCCTGGCTGAGCGACTTCGCACATTGTTCAGAGAGCAGGGGGTAACCGTTGTTAGCATCCTCACTGCGCTGGGCTTAGCCGTGTCCACGCTAGTGCTTGCTTTGACGGGCGGGGGCACCCCGGCCCCAACACCGACTCCTTCCAAGCCAGGCGTTCCGACGAGCGGGACTGTAAAAGAGTGGGTCAAGAAACACCTACACGCCCTCGGCCGAATCCTCGCAAAGCTTGCCGGAAAAGCCGCGGCGGCGCTGCCCGGCATAATTGGGAGCATTGTTTCCTGGCTTCTTAGCCTTATGGCGAAAACTGCTGGATGGCTTGCAGAGAATATGTTGTCCTTGGTTGTTGCGGCTGCGGGGGGCTGCTTTATGTGGTGACTCGCGCCTGGCTAACGAAATAGCCAAATGGTCACCAGCCCAGCTACGATGACACCGACGATGATTGCGGTCTTTTCGTCGTCGTGTTGACTAGCTGGGACCGTGGAGGCAGCGACATCTCGCGAGGAGTGAACCGGCGCGGTGGGAACGGCATGATCCAGCGTCGCGGTCTTGGCATGATCCAGCGTCGCGGTCCTGCCGCTCGCCGTGGAAACCACTCCTTTTTCTCCCGTATCTCCTTCTGTGTTTGGAGGAGCGACTGTTGCGTTAACGTCCGCGTTCTCGCCCAGTTTTTGATTTTCTGTTGCAACTACGATCTCATTGTTGTAACCGGCGATATGGCCTATGCGGAGCAACATGTCACTGGGCGCCATGTACAGACCGATTCCGAACACATAGTTAACTTTGGAGCTTGCATACTGCAGGACGTCTTGGTAGCGTTTTATCGCTGATGAGAGGTCAACTGGAGAGGAGACCGCATCCTCGATGTTGGCGAGAAACTGCTTCTGCGCGTCAAATGCTGTGCCCTCTCCTAAGATCCGTGTGCGCGTCTGAGCCTGGGCGCCGAGGATGGCCCATACATACGTTCGAATGGAATCATTAACACGCTCGACGCCTGCATGTGTGAAGCCCTCCGATCTGTCCAGCATGAACGTTGTCCACGCCTTGTCAGCCTCCGATCCCTGCGCAATGTAGTCAATGTGAAAGTGTTTTTTCCGGTAAGTAAACGAATGCCAGGTTGGGTCGTACGGTTTTGGAAGTCGCATGTAGCCTGCGTGTGTGGCATAGAAGTAAATCGTTCCTATCCCGCTGTTTTCGCTCTGCTGCTGTCTCCAATCGGCATGCGGCGACACCCCAAACTCTGCACAGATGCGCTCATATGCTCTGCGGTCAAATGGATTGTTAAATGCCGCCCAGGCGTCGTCTTGAGGGAGCGGGGCCTGGATCTCTTTTAGGATCCGCCTGATCTGAAAGTAGACATGAAAGGTGTAGAGGGCCCGGGTGTGGCTAGCAGTTCGTGCGCCAGCGGCTAGGTGGTCGCTCACAGACACGCCGCAGCCGGTCGTGGCGCACCACACGGCGAAATTCAGCTGATTCTGCCAAAACTGCAAGGGATTAGAGCGCCATGCCTGAACAAGCTGGTCGCTTTTCACTTTAGGCAGGCAGTATTTCACAAATACGTCAGGAAACTGGGCCGCAAATCCACCACTTGCTGTGTTCACCAAGATGTCTTGGTGAGTGAATGTCGTCCCAGTAACACTCGTTCCAGCGGTGTACACCCGGCCCGCTTGGTAGGTGGCCTTTGTATTGAAGCTAAACGCGTGTCTATCCATGCGCAATCCTTGCTGGTTTAGCACTTCGTGTGGCCGGCTACTATGTTTGTAACACTGAGCAACATTCAAAATGGCGCAGCAGTCGACCTCACGCATGCGCTCAAGAACCAAAACGGACAATACAAAGTAGCACTGCTCGAGCTCACTTTCTACCCACTATGGGAGAACGTCCCAGCCGGAACTAGCTTCTCTGTTGGCGGAAAGCTTGTGGCTGTCCCTAGCGGTTATTACAATGTCTGTTCCCTTAATAAAGAGGTCTTCAAGCCACACGGGGCGGGCCTGGAGATAAACCATGCCACCGGTCGACTGACGTTGAAGACCGACAGTAGCATACAACTGTTTGGCCTTGCGCGGCTCCTGGGATTCTCAAATCCTGACAGTATCCTGAATGGGACAGTGCAGGGCGACAGCTTCCCCACACTAGCACCCCATAAAGAAGTGTTCGCTCACCTGGGTGAGGTAAGCACATCGCACAATCTAGTGGGGAAGGCAGTCGCTCGCACCAGCACTGCATACCCTTATGTGGCCTACCCTTCCACTCTTCTCAGAGCTATAGCTGTGACCGGTGAGGGAATAAACTGCGGAAAAACCATTTCTTTCCCTAACCCACAGTATAAGCCACTAATATCTGGCCCTATCTCACAGCTAACGTTCTCCCTGTTAGATAGATCAGATACACTTGTAAAGACTGCTTATATAAGTGTAACTCTGGGTATTCATGACAACGATGGTTGAATCCGCTGGGCCCAGATGCAGCGATTTGGCCTTGAGCGATCTCGCTGATACCGAAGGGTTTGGCGACGCGGGTCACAATGACCGCCTATACGGCTTTCAGTTCAGAAACGGCTTATACCATCGAAAGAAGCTTACGCCAGGAAAAAACACGGATGTAAGTTTCAAAGACCTTGAAGATATTAACACGGGAAACACGCGGACGCACGTGAGATATAGCCTCGTTAAAACGGAAAAAGGACAATGGACTCTCGCCGAAAGTGACAATGTGGGCTGTCTCATTGACCTTAATGTGGTCGAATCGGGAGTACAGGTCGATAAAGCCGGGTTTGTGAGAAAGGTTTTAAATCGAGGTACGGCATTCCTGTCCTACAGTCCGGTTGAAAACAACGTCAAAATTCACCTCAAGGACTGGAAATTCTATTTAAGAAGCACTGATCCTCGAGGGGCTCTGGTAATAAATACGTCGTTACCCGCCCTGACCGCTCTTCCTTCAGACTCAACTATCGTTGCTGCAATACTGTTACCGCCCGCTCCCGCTCCCAATAGATTCGTGGACATACTACCAGATCTCCAGATCAAGTGGCTCGATAAGCACACTGATCAGGAGTTGCGGATTTTCTTTAGCGCAGTTAACCAGCCTGTCGTGCATGTGTCGTTAGAGGGCGTAACTACCCGAGTAGGGAACGATGTGACCGTGGGCAACATCTTCCTAGCTGAAGGCGTCGGCTTAAAATCTCTCAAGGTGTTCAACCGCCCCTTGGATAACCTCGAGTTAGATATTCTTGACAACAGCATATAGATTTATCATGGGACTATATCCAGCATTGGACGAGGCCGAATCCGCGCATGACTACAGGCTAAAGCATATCTGTGATATCCAACATGAACTCTCCCAAGATCGTGATTCTCGGTCGAGTTTGTACAAAAAATACCGCAAAGCGGTGAATACTCTAGATGGGGTTGACAGTGCGCTTGCCACAGTGGCTTTGGGCCTCGGCGCAACTGGCGTTGGCCTCTTATCGACTATAATTGCCGCACCCATTGTTGTGGTGCTTGAGGTCTCAGCTATTTCAACCGGTTTGGCAGGAATAGCGTGCAAGTTCGTGTCTCGACGCCTGGCCGTCAAAGCGAAAAAACACGATGAAATACGCGTCCTAGCGTCGTCAAAATTAGATTCCATCGCGGGGGGTATATCGCAAGCGCTTGTAGACAACAAGATCAGTGAAAGCGAGTTTCGTCAGATCCTAGCGGAGAAAACTAAATATGACGCAATGAAGAACGCGATCAGGGCTAAATCGTTGAAAGCATCTCATATCAGCCAGGAAGAAAAAAACGCACTTCTGAAGCAAGGCAGGGAGGAAGCAAGGAAACAGTTTGCCAGGGCAATCGACATAGAATCACGATAAACTGCTTTCTACAGGCGGATTATTAAGGACGCCATGCGCATCCCCTGCCACCCGAAACCTTTTTCGACGCATTAGCATATCATGTTAAAGCCAAGGCTGACACTGCAAATAAGACATGTCGTCGATCGATGGTAAAATGCTAGCCAACATGGCCTATCATGCCGCTGTCATTAGCGGCTTAGCGATAGGTTATGCTCGTCTGGGCAAAATTGTTTGGAAAGGCCCTGCCCCCAAGTTGGATTTCACCGGCTATGACCTAGGAATGCTTATTGCCGACGTCGGCCTAGCCTTAGCCACAAAAGACTTGCTGATTAAGCAAGGAATCCTCCCTGCCGATATATTGAAGTAGGCGCTTTATATCGCCTCTTACCCACCATACTATAACACTGCGTGCGGCTATTGAATGTGTAAAAATTAAGCAAGGAATCCTCCTGCAGATATATTGAAGTAGGCGCTTTATATCGCCTCTTACCCACCATACTATAACACTGCGTGCAGCTATTGAATGTGTAAATATACTTCTCTCAATAAGCTTTAGGTGTGTTCTACTAACACTGTATTTGCTCAAGCCTTCTGTTTGTGAATGAATGCTCTGCCCTATTTTTCTGTGTTGATCTTTCAGGCTTGAATATTTGGGTCGAGCTGTTAAATATGTACCTCACACCTGGCGACCTACATATCGCTGTGACCCACAAACCATAGTTAAGACTGGCATTGCATAACACGTCGTCCATTACGTTAAAATATGTTGAAGATCGCTATATGCGGAGATCTATTTAACCGATATACGGGGCTGATCAGTCCTATATTGGATCTTATCCACTCTACATCAAACTGGCTATCCACTCAACTTCAACTGGCTCGAAAATCCGAAGGTAAGTTTGGGAGGAATAAATGTGTTATTTAGAGGACTTATTACCGTCCGGGAAGTCAGCCTAGGTAGGCCTTGCGAAATGTTAATCGTGTCTTCCAGTCACGTCTCACAAAAGGGGGTTCGATCCCTACCTGAATGCTCTTGGAACGCTTGTTCCAAGCTCTTCTCACAAAAATTCTAGACTCATTTCGAATTGTCTAGGATGCCACGGTGGAGAGTTATAAGAGCAATTGAGTCCCAAATACTTATTTATAATTAACAAGCCCTCACATGGCCACGAAGCCATGTGAGGAAGAATACGTCACAGGCCACGAAGTCATGTGACGGGGACTCAGTGAGACGTGACACACCGGTTTTGCATTTTTTGACCCCCGGCGTAGATTAACTCGCCCCCCCATTTTTTTTGGTATGCTCCCTCCCCTGGGTTTTTTTTGTCCCGATAATCTCTGTCAAAAAATCTGCTCTCTGAACAGATTCCACAAAATAAGTCCGACACCCTAGAAGTCCTCTCGGTCACCCTCCCTGCTGGTAGACTCCATGCGCGCCCGGCTGGCTGTTAGTTTTTACTAAACCTGGTATGTGGACGGCGATGGTGGGAGGGCGCGGCGACCTGTAGTAGTCTAAGTTATTACTACTACAGATTCATTATTAGTAGGGCATAGACTATGGCTGCGCCTACCAGCCATTGCTGATTCCGTCGTGAATATTCGCGGGCCATGGCCTGGGAATCCTGGGTGGCTGCTAATGTCCAGTAGTAGTGGGAGATGGGTTCCTTCTCTCGCAAATCCACTTTGTTAAGGACTGCATCTGTGAACGCATGTAGGATCTCCCGTCGCCCCTCGTTGTTGTCGCCATCTTCATACATAGCCTGTACCACGGCACGGTAATCCATGAATGAATTCACCTTGGATGCATACCGTAGAATGCGAAACGCTTGGCTCTTCGACATTCCGCTGGAAAGCCGTGGACAGGTCTCCATCATTCCACAGGAAGAGTGTGGACGGGTTTCCGTTCCGCAGGTAGAAGAGTGTAGGCAGGTCTCCGACATTCCGCTGGAAAGATGTGGACGGGTCGCTGTAAGTGTGTGTCTATATAAGATGATGTTTAAAGCCGTTACTGGTATCCCCATCGATTCTGTATGTTTAATAGGTGGTTGCGGCGTAGAGCCTGGGCCGGCAAGGGTGGTGGGCCGTCCCGAGGCTCTACAGAGTATGCGCCCCCCCCCCCCCTTGGGAAGCTCCCCGCCCCATTCTGTTTGGTACCCCCCTGCTGTCACCCCGGTTTTGCATTTTTTGACCCCCGGCGTGGATTAACTCGCCCCCTGCTCCCCTCTCCTCCCCTTGGGAAGCTCCCCGCCCCATTCTGTTTGGTATGCCCCCCCCCCTGCTGCTAATAGGTCGCGGCACGATAACACGAGAACACGCGAATGATGCCATTAGCGAGTCGCGACCTACCATTCGCGTGTTCTCGTCTTCTCGCATACTCGCCTCAGGATAGGTCGCGGCACGCGAACACGCGAACGCGCGAATGGCCGATAGCGGCCATCAAAAAGGTCGCGGCACGATAACACGAAAACACGCGAATGATGCCATTAGCGAGTCGCGACCTACCATTCGCGTGTTCTCGTCTTCTCGCATATTCGCCTCGGGATAGGTCGCGGCACGCGAACACGCGAACGCGCGAATGGCCGATAGCGGCCATCGAGAAGGTCGCGGCACAATAATATAAATCTGAATATAATTTAATACGAAACGAAATTTAGTATTTTTCCGTTTTACAAAATGAAATCCGATGATACAGTCAGGCGACAGACAAAGGGACAGTACTTCATTCAGAAGTTCAAATGTGAATTAAACTGTTAATAATACCTTTATTGATATATGAACTGTGGAATTGAACAATTAATTATTTTTTTTATGCATGTATCGACTGAAAAAGGAGATGTCAAGCCTACCGAAATTTTAAAAAACATGTAACCTGTTATATTTTGAAACTCCCAAAACTCTCAGATAATAAATATTCTTCTCGAAATTTGGTTTGAAAAACATCAGCAAGCATATAAAAATGAACGAAAATCAATAAAGAGATGGAAACTACATGGTCTTTGCTCTGTCGTGTTCTACTCTTGTTTATATCAGCTCGCGCGTCGCCTCCAAAAATACGCATGAACACCCTTTTCCCCCAAACATATCAGCAGAACGATCTCCCTTGATCAAATGGAGATCTGCACCCTTCCATTTGTCTGCAATGTGATGTTGAGAGTCAGAAAAGGCCGTTAGCTGTTCACATAGTGTTCACAGATAGAAAAGGTTGACAACTATCACCCCGAGAAAGTGATGAGTTTGGGCCATCACTCTTTTTTTACGATCACTTTTAAAAACGATATACATCACATCTGAAGAGTGATGAGCAATGAGTGTAAATTTAGCTCATCACCTTTTAAAGGTGATGAGGCAAAATCATCACCCTTAAAAGATGATGACCATCATAACTCTTCATTGATGATCAGAACTGGCCATCACCTTTTTTCTGGCTGTATTGGAGAATGAATGTTTCTGGTTCGAGACGTGGCACTGTGTCTCAACCTATTGACCTACAGCTGTCCTAAAACGGGACTTTCCTGAAATAAATAACAATACGCAAAATAGGGTCTGAAAGCCAGAAACACGTTTGGTTTTTTTTGTTTTTGTTTTTTGTTTTTTCTTTTTTACATTTTGGCCAAAGTGTAAGTGAAGCAAACCATTATAAATGCCTCTTGTTCTAGATGTCATTGTACCACGCCTCTGAGGGCCAACTTGGATACGGCACAAGCTGGGCCCGTAATCGTCCTAACCAATTGAAATTGTCAGTCCTAAACTAGGTCAAAAAGCAGGTGCCAATATGGGGCTATGTTGGGGCACAAACTGCGGTCGGGAGATATGTATGCGAATTAAATTCGAAATAAAAAATAAAATGTAGAGTTTTGAGCTAAACTGTATATTGTACTGCTAAACCGGTTTCGTCCATTTTATGGTCTTTTCAATAGCAATGATATATTTTTTTCCTATGTGAAGTTATATATATACATATAGTTGCCTTGCTGTTGAACATGCTGAAACGCATTTTTTATACAAATTAGACACTGGAGACATATTTACAATATACTGGAGACGCCAAATCGTAAAACAGTTTGTTATAATCCGACAATGATATATACTACAGAACAAGAACTAAACAATTAGCTGCATTGCCCTGATGTTGAACATAAGATGACATGTCCGTTGAGTTAGTTTTTCCTGACACGTACAGACTTGATAAATGCAGGGTTAGTTTTTACCGACAGTTGTCTGACATCTTCTTTTTCAGTCGATACATGCATAAAAGAAATAATTAATTGTTCAATTCCACAGTTCATATATCAATAAAGGTATTATTAACAGTTTAATTCACATTTGAACTTCTGAATGAAGTACTGTTCCTTTCTCTGTCGCTTGACTGTTTCATCGGATTTCATTTTGTAAAACGGAAAAATACTAAATTTCGTTTCGTATTAAATTATATTCAGATTTATATTATTGTGCCGCGACCTTCTTGATGGCCGCTATCGGCCAGTCGCGCGTTCGCGTGTTCGCGTGCCGCGACCTATCCCGAGGCGAGTATGCGAGAAGACGAGAACACGCGAATGGTAGGTCGCGACTCGCTAATGGCATCATTCGCGTGTTCTCGTGTTATCGTGCCGCGACCATTTTGATGGCCGCTATCGGCCATTCGCGCGTTCGCGTGTTCGCGTGCCGCGACCTATCCTGAGGCGAGTATGCGAGAAGACGAGAACACGCGAATGGTAGGTCGCGACTCGCTAATGGCATCATTCGCGTGTTCTCGTGTTATCGTGCCGCGACCTTTTTGATGGCCGCTATCGGCCATTCGCGCGTTCGCGTGTTCGCGTGCCGCGACCCATCCTGAGGCGAGTATGCGAGAAGACGAGAACACGCGAATGGTAGGTCGCGACTCGCTAATGGCATCGTTCGCGTGTTCTCGTGTTATCGTGCCGCGACCTTTTTGATGGCCGCTATCGGCCATTCGCGCCCCTAATTCTAGTATTTTCGCCATAAAGCCTGGCCAAATCTACAGGGCGAGATAGCGAGAACGCGAGTGGCCGCTATCGGCTTCCATATGTAGGGCTATCTGTAGTTTCCTTTAAATCCAGTGAAGGTGGATATATATCGCGATTATCCACAGCGAAAACCTATTTAGAACTAGTGAGTGAATGAATGAGATTTAACGTCGCTTTCAACTATATTTCAGTCATATCACGACGTTAGGTCCTATTCCTTTTCATACCCGGGAACCACACGGGAGAGGTCCTATTCCTTTTCACACCCGGGAACCTCACGGGTGCCTCAGTTAGTCTATTTAGAACTACATATAACTGACCCAATACCGAAAATACCACAACTGCATATTCAGGTCTGTATACTTTTACCACCCCGGCAAGCAAGCGTACACTGTGCAACTATTAATTGAACTATCTCTTTTATTTAAGTAATAACAGCGAATGAACGGACGATGTTAAATAGTGCTTCGCCGTTTATGTTGCTGAAAGTTTTGCAAAAAGCGAGTTTTACTGAGAATACGCTGGATGAGAATCTTTGATCTCAGTGATGGAATTACGCGTGAGCAGGCTCTGTCAATTAAAAAAAAACAAACAAAAAACACGGATACTACTACCGATTTTCACAGGGGTTGAAATATAGGACACATTGTCTGACTTCAATTTGCCTAAAAATGGGTATATTTGGAGTCGGAACTAAAATTAACAAGAAAATCCATTTTATGCCATGGCATAGCTATGTCCAACGAATCATGACTCAAGATGAGGATAAACAGGAAGAGATGACAATCAGAAACGTATTGTCCTGTATCATGTTTAAATCGAACTTTTCTTTGTCATTGTCGTTCCACATATAACATAAAATGGCGCCTGTAGTCTCCAGTAACCCGTATGACATCGACCGTGGCGCCATATGGACATGAAGAGATGCATGTAAAAATCCGTCTCGGAAAAAATATCCGTAATCTAACGGCTCACCACAGTCTGAAATACTAGCAATATTTCTTATGGAGCAAAGGTCAGGGTGCGTTGATTCGATCGATCAGGTTGACGTTGTGGAGTACGACAAGGCCGTTATCGGACTTTAGCCGCTGACGTCATCGTGCGCATACGCATACGCCTGGGCGAGTTTTGGGAGAATAGGCGGGGTATACGTGGCTCAAATATGGCCTGTATGGTGTCCTGGTGAAGCTTTTGTTAGGTAGAATAAGGCTGGCCTTGAACTATGTGGTTATTGTGAGCATGATTATTGAGGAGAAAGGGTGCATATACGTAGGTCCGCATATGCATGGCGGGCTGCAATTCGGCCTCCAGCAAAAAAAAACCGCAATCACCGTGAAAGTACAGGTCACAGGACGTCATCAGTAGTAGGGAAAGCGTATAGTTGCTCGGATGCGCACTCGAGACTAGGACTTATACCTACACTATTTTTACATTAGCTCATATGGATGGACATGTGGGAATCAATGAGACGATCTTGACCGTCAAAGTCCGGTAAAACGCGCATGCGAACTGGTGGAGTAGATGAGCAAAGGCATGGAATGTTTGAGGAAAACATTCGCATTGTATGGGTCATTTGTGGTCCAAATGTAGCATGCATGGTGTCGTATTGACGCTCTCGTTGAGTTGAATAAGACAGTGAGTAATTTAAAATCTTTGTCCGTCGCATAATTTGGTTGCCTGTCCATGCTAATGTATAGTGAAAATGAGGGGGAATGATTGGGATGACGACACATCCGGGAGAAATGTCATGCGAAGGTTAAAGGTCATCTGCGGGTCAGAAATCACAGGACTTCCCGTGTCCATCTGTGCATGCTCAGTCAGATAATAGTAGGAAACAGAGCCTTGGAATGGACCTTTTGGGGTCGAGCCGGGCCCATTTTTGGGCTACGAGGTTGGAGATTGTGTCATCTTGAAGCTCTTGGCGTGAAGAGGATGTACCGTATGCACAGTCGATGAGTTGTGGCGAAAGTGAGCATTTTGGGGGTATTCAGGGGCATATTTGAACGATCGAGGGGCTATATCTCTTCCAATTATGGCGTGTAGGGTCTCATATTGAAGATCTCATAGTGTAAACCACGACTTGAGGGATGAACACGTTTTCTGTGACGTCACTGGTGACGCCATCAGTGGGAGTAGTAGCCAAAGCGAGCATTTTGAGGATGTAAACGGCCGTGTACGGGCGATCGAGAAACCATCTGTGGTCCAAATGGACCGTGTGAAGTGTCATCTTGTAGCCCTCAGTAGTCAAAAAAGTGCAACGTCGCTCGGGTGCGCCCCCGAGACAGGCTTACACCCCTATTCACTAACTCATAACGGGTGACTCGTGGACCTCTAACATGTATCCAGAGCAGACCCGACTCTCCTAAACTCAGACATACGTGTTATTGGGATGGATATGAGGGTACCATGATAGACGTACCTACTTTTGAAAGTGGTACCATTGTGACGTTAGCAATAGTGGAGAAAGCGTATTTTGGATGTGCACGTTTGACTAAGCGGCTACCTGCACATCAATGCACTAACCCAGTGGGCATGTCGGTCCTGGAGTGCACCATCGGGCTGGGTACATGTTCGTCGTAGGGGTTATTGTAGGTGTGAGTTACATGGAATCATATTGAAGCTCCAGATGGAAAGTCAAGGGATGCAACTTTTGTGGATTGTACAGTGAATATATCAACTATACCCATTAGACCGGTTTAAAAGTGTTGGAATCAGTTCGACAGTTAATTATTGATCCACCGCTGTAACACCCACAGCACCTTCCTTAACGCATTCAACGCCCGTCTTCACGCACTGGTGCCCTAACGCTGTTGATGCCTACACACACGCGCGCACGCACGCAAGTACGCACGCACCGCCACATAAACACGTAGTAGCTATGGGTGTAGTCCGTGCTAAGCTCCCAATCGTAACAAACCCAAGCTGGAGGAGCCGACATGGGTGTCTTTACAATTCGCGTATGCTCTGACTTGTCAAACCTGAATCCGTCTGTGGTAATCTCTGACTGCTCTTGTCCAATCGGAAGCTGCCCTTTGAGAAAATGCCTTTGTGTTGCATCCCTCTTCGGCCATGTTCGCTCTCGTTCGTGTTCAGTGGCCTTCTATTCGCTCTTGGGGACCCTAAGCGTCTTCGGGCACTGAGCACTCCAGGGCCCAATGCGCGGAAATCTATGGGAAGCTCTTGGCGTGTAAAGTCATACGGTACCCTGACCATGGTATGACTTTCAAGTCATAGTACACATGGGCCCTTGCGAGTAGTAGGAAAAGCACAGATACGGACAGATGCACACTCGGGTGGATAAAAAGCACACGCACATACACTAGCCCATAGAGTAACTAGTGGTATGTAGTCGTTGAAGATTCATGTGA
>JAVTVY010057435.1:0-30763 GCA_036873755.1 Hanleya hanleyi | reverse complement strand
TTCATGTAAGAAGAGATACCGCTTTTCAACGTGACTTCACATGTTAGCAAATAGAACAATGGCTGACAACTTCCCCTTTTGCCACTACTCGAAATCCCGTAAATTCTCGTCACTTCGCCTTACATGACCGATATGCCCTATCGTTTCTGAAATACTGCTTTTATATCACTTTCAATTCACTTTTTCATGTGGGCCAACACTAGAAACGTAAAACTATACAAATATTGTTTGATCAGTCTCCATCTTCTCTCTATAAGTATGCTTCCCAGTTCTTGGAGACTTTTCCAATGTCTCTCTACGTTGTACTCTGCCATCTGTTTCTTCCAGAACGGCACAATAATGTTGCACTTGTGTATTTTGGCATTGATGTCTTCAAAACGTGACCTGAAGTTCTTGGTGTAATCCTGCCATCTGTTGGATTTCTCAGGTGTGAAGGGAGGTAATCCTAGCAAATTTTTCTCCTCGCTAGTGTCAGTTGTGCTCTCAAGACCTCCTCCCTGTTAACAAATACAAGCAAACAGTCATTCTCTGGGATGAACCCACAGTAACATGTACTATGAAGAAGTGATCGAGGCAATACGTCTGGTCCGTCATTCATTATTTAAGAAATACTGCTTTCACAGGCGTGCTCAATGGTTATTTTAAGCACGGATAGTGTGAAAAATTTTATATTTTAGAGCGAGAGTGAAGCCCACCAACCGCGCCTAAAATAACTAGTGAGCATGCCAATACAAGCATTATTTCTATTCTACTGCACTATCCAAATTGATTATCAACAAAGATTATAATGAAAGGTTTAAAACATATTCTAAACGCTGACAACCTTTCTTCCCTTTCTTGAAAATCTCGTCCACTGATGCTCCCGTTTCGGTTGGCATCGTGCCAATGTCAGTGGACGAGTTTATGTGGTCTCTCAAATGGGGAGTGATACTGTCTGTGTGGAAATTTGTCTCGCTATGTTAATCAATGGAAACAACAATTTAACGTCAGAAAGGTCTTTATTTGTTTGTTATATTCGATTGTTACTTGTACGAGTGCTCATTCACCCCCATGGGTTCATTCACCCCATGGGTTAGTTTATAGGGATAGGGAGGTCGCGTGCCCTTTCTATACTACTCATCGCACACTACTCATCGCGCATGCGCAGTCGACCCATACTTCTGTAGGGTGCAAGTCTGGCCCATGGAATCTCAGGTAGCGAAAACCCCAGGTCGCTCGCCCCACCCTATCCCGCGCTACACCTATGCGACTCGCTGTGCAGTGAGTGAAGCGGGGTAGGAGGAGGAGGAGTAGGAGGAGTCGCACACGCCACGGATTATACTAGGGAGGTGAAAGCAAACGTCTCTTTCCTCATCCGACTTGTGAAATGGAATCTGGGTGTTGTTTTCATATAATCTTGCTAAAACGTGTAATAAATGGACGGTTATCTCGATGTTATTGACACAAGTGTTATAGAATCAACCGCATCATCGATTACAGAATACCCGCGTCCATAATCAAAAGACCTATTCCGTATTCCATATAACCGATTTAGCACCAAATTCAAACAGACAATCATAGTCAACATAAACAAAGGCTATGTTCCTGCGAGAGAGGTGCGGTCAGCAGTTTAAATGATGGCGGTGTGATGGTTAAAAATGTCCTAGTGAGTAGTGTCCCTTTTCATATCCTTTTCTATTGCAACAAAGACGGACACTTATCCCCAATGAGGGGAGAAATGTCCTAGCTGGGTTAGAAGAGAGGGATCGGACACTCGTAGTCAGGGGACATTCTTAGACTCCACACCGGCAAGCCATCATGATGTTCCAAAAATATCAAATTCGTATCGCTGATCAGTATTCTTAATCCATATGATATTCCTTGTAAAGTCGTCATTTAGAGAATGATGTATCTCAGTCACGCATTGATTGTGACTGTTCATATGAGTACCATGAGGATCTTGAAGTACGTGGGTTCATACGGCCCCCAATTCCCGTGTTAAGCGGAATTAGACACAAGTTAATAAAAGTACCACCATAGATCTTGCACGCTATGCTCGTATTTTGATATCAGCATGCGATATGTATCGCCAAATTTGAGAAACTTTGAGTGGAGGCGCTTGGTGGTATAGCCCTGTAGCGCTTGGTGGTATAGCACTATAGTTTCTGTAACCATGTTTTTTGACGTTGATTAAAATCGTCACATTTAACACAGGATCTAGCAAATGCTACTAGGCGAGATATGTATACGCCATAAGCAGGAACCACTGGAATATTACTGTCCGGTAAGGGATAGTTTACGATGTTGAAATTGTAATAAAGTCGACGATAGAGAAGGCCCGCATCATTTTTATAGAGATACAGGTCTAAATATGATGTGCCGGTAGACACCGGGGGAAGGGGTTAGTTCTCTCTTGGGGTGGGAAAGGATCCATTTTCCTGGGTATGATGCTTTGTCCAGCAGGGAATATGCATTACCTGTCACCTTGACGAACAACAGCTCAACAAAAAATTAACCAGAGCTAGAGCTCTACAATTTTTCTGCACCATTTTGTGATTTTTTTTAACACGCATGTGCCCATACCCAGGTCTGGAATTACATTGGTTCAAATTTCAAGATTGTTTAATTGCCTTGGTTCCAATTGGTAGCTAGCAATCCAGAGAAAGGTCTAAGGATTTCTGCTTACGAAAACGCAACATTTATGGCACCTTATTTTGAACGACAAACTAACAATATATACCCCCGTATATGTGGAATTACATTGGTCCAAATTTCAAGGCTACCCTTGATTCCAATTGGTAGCTAGCAATCCAAAGAAAGTTCTACGATTTTGTGCTTCTGAGAATGTAACATACATCACATCGTATAGTGAATGATAAACTAAAATGGGCTTAACTCTTGGTAACTAGTTGACCTTGAAACAAGAGCCGAGTGCTCAAGTATCCCACACTGAAATCCACAATAGTCAAACACAAGAAAATAGTAGTTTTGCTGCAAATGGATTTCTTTTAGGCGAGAGAATTTTTCATGAAGGAAGAAAAAGTGATGAAGTAAACCTTTGTTCTTGAGTTAGTAAACAGGTATGAAGGTCATAAAGGACCCCTTTCCCCGTTAAATTAGTAAATGTATGGGGTTTTTTTATTTCACAACAGTTTAAAACATGGGAGACAACTCCACAGAACAAATGCCATATACATGTAGGGCAGAGAACTCTGAATATTCCAACCTAACACATATAGTCAGCTAAACTCGAGTCAGTTTTGGGGGACTGTGATCTTGACCTTTGAAAAATTGATCTCAAAAGGTATGGCTCCTCTGCCATGCGAGTAAGGTATACTCGAAGTTTGGTACCAATCCATACCTTGAAACTAGAGATATCGCATTGACAACATATGTTAATGGATGAATTGACAGAACGCAACATGGCATTACACGACCTTGTCTTCGACAGGCATATGAAAATATGACTTCTAATGATTTCTTGATTTTGGGGTCACAGTGACCTTGACATAAAGTATTTTTTTTAAATTTCTTGGTTCTGGGGTCACAGTGACCTTGACTATTCATCTTAATTTCTCAATGGACACACAAAAATCATGATTTTTAACAATTTCACGATTTTGGGGTCACAGTGACCTTGACCGTTGAACTACATTTTGGTATGTGACACATCGTGTCCCCCTAATGTATCTACTGACACAAAAAAATGTTATTTTTAATTTCCTAATTTTGGGGTCACAGTGACCTTTGACCGTGACCCAATTTTTGGTATGCGACACTTCATTTCCCTCTATTGAATCCACTCACAAAAAAATTGAAATTTTTGTACCATTTCCTGATTTTTCGGTCACACCGACCTTTGACCTCTGACCTCGGCCTACATACAGAATGCAACACATCGTTCCCCCCTAGAGCATCCACTCACCAAAATTAGAACTGTGGATACAAACTGTCAATGACCAATGATTTCCTGATTTTAGGCAACAGTGACCTTTGACCTCAATTTTGGTATGTGACACATTGTCTCTACCAACACCGTATCCACTCACAAAACATTGCAACTGTAGATAGAAAACGTTCACAGATATAGACCGGACTCGAACACTTCAGTGACCTTTGACCTCTGACCTCAACCTTCATTTTTGGTACGCGACATATCGTCTCCCCCTAGGGTATCCACTCACTAAAAACTGTCCCAGAGTTTTTGATCTGCGGGTAAGATATACCTAATGTTTGGTACCAATCCATACCATGGAACTGGAGATATGGCACAAACATCTAATTCTAATGGATGGATAGACGGATAGATAGACAGAGCTCAACACTGGATTATATGACCTTGTCTTCGACGGGCCTATAAAATGTGACTTTTAATAATTCCTTGAATTTTGAGTCAGTGACTTTGACCTAAATTTTGGTACACCACCCATTTTCTCCCCTTAATGTATCTACACAAAATCACACACACACAAAATCAGGATTTTTAAGAATTTCAAGATTTGGGGTCACAGTGACCTTGACCTACATTTTGGTGCGTGACACATTATGTCCCCTTAATGTATCTATTAAAACAAAAAGAATTTTTTTAATGATTCCTTGATTTTGGGGTCACAGTTACCTTTTTTAACTTTGACCTTGACATAACTTTTGGTATGCAACACATATTTTCCCCATACTGAATCCACTCACAAAAATAGCAATTTTCAATAATATCGTGAGTTTACAGCCACACTAACCTTTCACTTCTGACCTCGACCTAAATTTGGTATGTGAGACTTCTACACCCACCACACACAGGGTATCCACTCGCCAAAATTTGAAACTGTAGATAGAAAACAGTCAATGATCTAGATAGAAAACAGTCAATGATCAATGAATTCCTGACCTTTAGAACAGTGACCCTTGACCTCTGACCTTGACCTCAATTTCACTTGCAACTGTGGATAGAAAAAGTCACATATATAGACTGGACACGAACGGCTCAGTGACTTTCTGTTTTTTAAGCCAGTGAACTTTGAATATGTGGCCATATGCAGGTCCCTCTGGTATATAACTGTCCAGAAAGGGATAGTTTACGATGTCGAAATTGTAATCGTCTTTGTTGTCGTAAAGTCACCAAGAGAAGACCCGCTTCATTTTTATACAGACGAGTGCTCATTCACCCCCATGGCTCATTCACCTCTATGGGTTCATTCACCCCCATGGGTTAGTTTATAGGGATAAGGAGATCGCGTGCCCTTTCTATACTACTCATCGCGCAGTCGACCCATTCTACTGTAGGGTGCAAGTCTGGCCCATGGAATCTCAGGTAGTGAAAACACCAGGTCTCTCGCCCCACCCTATCCCGCGCCACAGCTATAGGGATAGCAAGAAGGCGTGCCCTTTCTATACTACTCATAGCGCACTACTCATCGCGCATGCGCAGTCGACCCATTATACTGTTGGGTGTAAGCCTGGCCCATGGGATCTCAGGTAGTGAAAACCCCAGGTCTCTCGCCCCCCTATCCCGCGCCACACCTATGCGACCCGCTGTGCAGTGAGTAAAGCGGACTAGGAGGAGGAGGAGGAGTAGGAGGAGGAGTCGGACACGCCACGGATTATACTAGGTAGATATAGGTCTAAAAAAAGACGTGCCGCTAAAACCATCTGTAATTTCCTTTAAATCCAGCGACGGTGGATGCTTCACAGCGTCATTCATATAGCGATTATCTACAGCAAGAAGATCGTCTCGAATTTTCCTTACGGGAATTTAAGGCTACAGAGAAGTTGCAGTGTTAGCTTGCTGCAGCTTACAATGTTAGCTACCGACAAATTCCCCCCATTTGAAACGTCGTTAGCTCTCGACAATACTGTATGGGTAGCTTCCGCGCCCTAGAGCTAGCTCCCCACAACTTAGCGCAAGCTCGCACTAGCGCTCCATACTAGCACCCGCAATCTCGTTCTAGCTCCCTGCAACCCTGCATTAGCTCTTGTAACAATGAGTTAGCTCCTGGCAAGTCCTACTTTGTGGGAGATATGCAAGAGAAAGACTCCAACACCGAGAAGTAAGTCCGTATAACGATGACGACCTCCGTCATATGGCTGTGAGTAGTATATAAATAGCGCATCCGGGCGAATTTGTCTAGATAAAGAGTATCTGGGCACGTATTGACCTCAAAAATTTGCATATGACCTCTGTGACGTCTTTTTCGGTTCCGGTCACATCACCGGAAATGACCTTTGACCCCCGGTGCTGCAACTTCAAAGGTCACTTTCGGTCACGTGACCGGAATCGGAAGTGACGTCACAGAGATCATATGCAACTTTTTCAGGTCAATACGCGCCCAGATGCTGTTTATATACTACTGTTGTGTACCAAGTTGAATGTGATAACTGTCATGTGAAATAAATAGACAAAGTCCAGCTAAATGTGCCTACAATATTGGATTCTGGTAGAACCGAATACATAGTTAAAGTTGAAGAATAGCTGTATGTTTCTGAACGCGAGCCGAGCTTATGGATTTATGGATACATCATTTTTTAGATGTCGACGCTATAACGAATATTATGGATTAAAAATACTGATCAGCGATACGGATTTGATATTTTTGGAACATCATGATGTCAAGCCGACATCATTGAAAACTGTTGACCGCTTCTCTCTTGCCGGAAACATGCCTATGTTTATGTATACTATGATTGTCTTTTTGAATTTGGTGCTAATACTGTTATATGGAAAATGGAATAGGTCTTTGGATTATGGACGCGGATATTCTCTAATGAGCGACGGCTGGATTATGAATGATTATGACAGACTAGACGCTTGTAATTTGGATTATGGACGCGGATATTCTCTAAAGGACGACGGCTGAATTATGAATGACGGACCAGACGCTTGTAATTAATATAAATTATTCTGCTTCGACTTTTCTATGTATAATCCCCTCTTCCTATGGTTATTTTCAAACTTGACCTGTGTTTGCTGTACTCGAATACTATTTAACTCGTTTTTTTTACCCGATTGGTATATATTCACAAATTGGCGATATATGCATATTAGGTGAACTGCTCTCAGCAGACCAGACTGTATTTTGTATATAAGATTTTCTCTATGTAATTAAGCGCCTTTGCCACTACACGACGATGAAGACAGGTTGGTCTTTGAAAGCTTGTGAAAATATATTCATCATGGGACTACACAGACTTGTATCAGTCGTAATTTCATATTGAGACGTGTGTTAGTTATCAACTTGTGTAAGTGAAACTGATCCGTATAACATTAGGCTACCATGTGCGTAAATATTTGTTTTAGATAATGAATATACAGAATTATACATTAAGTTTTGCTAGACCCCCATGAGGGGGAAGATGACTGCTCCCCTAGCCTACTGATTGTACTGCGCTGAATCTTCTATTTTATTTTGCAGTTTCGCTGACGGACTATTTGTAGACAATTTGATGAGACAATGGGAATTAGCGCTTGCTAAAATTGAAGCTAAAGGTAACGAATGATTACATGTGTTAGGACACGCAAATCATATTCTGTGATCCCTGCTAGAAAATGGTCGAATTCTAGGGTCGGATACAGCGCGGAAAAATATACACACAAAGCCGGTGTAAGAGAAAACAGGGATTTTACCATGATTAGTATGAAAAGACCAAATCCGCTATAATATGTGGCGCACGGTTAAGGGGGTTGTGTTAAAGCGCCTTTCCGGTAGTTCTCGAAACGGCATGTTGGAACCGGACATTCGCCAAGGAGTAGTGTGAAGTGACATGCGCTTGCGCGCGGAGTAGTATAGAAAGGACAAATCGGGTCGTGTGGTGCGAAGGGATAGGAAACTTTATATCAAATTATACAGCCCATACAGATTTAACGAAATGTTTTTTAGCCCACCATCACTAGATGGTGGGCTGTTCAAATCGCTTTTCGTCCGTGGTCCGTCGTTCGTCCGTAAACAATTCTTGTTATCGCGATTTCTCAGGAACTATTTTATGGATCTTTCTCAAATTGTCTAGTTGTGCAAGATACCTTTTCTGGTCCGATTCGAAAATCCAATATGGCCACCAGGCAGCCATCTTGGATTTCCCCATGAAAGGTTGTTATCGCTATTTCTCAGGAACTACTGCATAGATCTTCAACAAATTTGGTACACAGGTTCCCATTAGGGTCTAGTTGTGCAAGATACATTCTTTAGTCCGAATCGAAAATCCAATATGACCACAAGGCAGCCATCTTTGATTTCCACATGAAACATTGTTATCGCGATTTCTCAGGCATGGATCTTCCTCAAATTTGGTACACAGCTTCCCCTTGGCGTCTAGTTGTACAAGATACCTTTTCTGGTCCGATTCGAAAATCCAATATGGCCACAAGGCAGCCATCTTGGATTTCCCCATGAAACCTTATCGCGATTTCCCAGGAACTACTTCATGGATCTTTCTCAAATTTGGTACACAGGTTTCCCTTGGGGTCTAGTTGTGCAACATACCATTTTTGGTCCGATTCGAACATCCAATATGGCCACCAGGCAGCCATCTTGGATTTCCCCATGAAACCTTGTTATCGTCATTTCTCAGGAAGTACTGCATGGATCTTTCTCAAATTTGGTACACAAGTTCCCCTTCCGGTCTAGTTGTGCAAGATACCTTTTCTGGTCCAATTCAAAAATCCAATATGGGCACCAGGCAGCCATCTTAGATTTCCCCATGAAACTTTGTTATCGTCATTTCTCAGGAAGTACTTTATGGATCTTTCTCAAATTTGGTACACAGGTTCCCCTTATGGTCTACTTGTGCAAGATACCTTTCCTGGTCCAATTCCGAAATCGAATATGGCCACCAGGCGGCCATCTTGAATTTCCTCTTGATACATGGTTATCGCGAATTCTCAGGAAATACTTCATGGATCTTTCTTAAATTTGGTACACAGGTTTTGCTCCGATTCGAAAATCCAAGTTACGCTTCAATTTAATATGGTATTCCCGAGTTGTGATGTTGCATCACAAGAGTCGGCGGATCAAACGGTGGGGCATATTCTATATATTGAATATAGAGAATATCCATACGTTCACCTTCTCTATCAAGGAGTTCAAATAATTCGGAATTAAAATGTATTTCTTCAAACTTTAAATCAGTTTTCTTTAGTCCATGCAGTTGCAAATGAACTGCCCCACCCTGCCGGCGGGTCGGCTACATGAAGGGACATCACTCTTGTGACTCAACGTCACAACTCGACAACTGTAGACTACTGCATGTTTCGATCCTAGGGAGATAATCAGGATTCAAGCACTTTCGAAGTTTCAACATTACTGCGCGGACAGGATCCCTTCACTATTAAGTATTGTACCAGCTTACTATTTTCGAGCATGGTATCTTAAAAGAGATATCTCAAACTAGCCCAATAAACAGAACAGAATTAGCATTCGTTACTAATTATAAAATTTTAAGTATGTTTCATAGCTCATGCCAAAGTGTCAAACAGATTTGTCTTCGCTTCCAGTACCCAATGATGACACGTGCAAATTAATAAATAATACAAAACAATACTACAAAACGAAGACGAAGGATCCTCCGTACATGTACATTCACTTTCAGACTAACTTTGCTCATTTCTCTTGTATTATAACAACCGACAAAAGTAGAGTTTCTAGAAATCTTGAAACTCCTGAAACTTAGACTATATCTTCGTGTTTTTCAGTGCCTCTTTTTTGATCTTTTTCGCTCAGATTCGAAATTCTGTAAACAAAATTGTAACAAATCAATCGTTTGTTAGTAACAATGGACAAAAAGATCCTCTTGTCATTAGCTTACCATTATCGAACAATGGTGGGCGCCAAGATCCTTCAGGATCTCTCGTTTTATTGCGAGAGGAGATAGAGAGAAACGATCAGCAGGTTTGAATAATGTCGCCAGATATACGAACACGAATTATTACCCGCCGACAACGCCCGTCTTATCCGAGGTACAATAACGTCTTAACGCCCATCTCAACCCATTAACGCCCTTTGACGTCAGCGAGAGAGAGAGAGAGTCCAACACGGGAGGGAGGGAGAGAGAATCCAACAGGGGAGGGAGGTAGGGAATGATTTACACTATCCGATTTGTAAACTCGTCAAGTCGCTATAGGCTCGCTGTATCGATGGCCGTTCTAGGATGAAACCTAGCTACTGACACATGATATAAGTCAGGGAATATACATGTATAATGTGTTTTGTTATTGTCTTATCTACTCTCGTCTGTCTTTCTCTGTACATTATGCCTCCATATTTGGGTGTGAATTGCAAATCGAATAAGCGCACACGCATTGTGTATTCATGAGGATGTATCCGATCTTTTGTGATAATTTTGGCTACTGCATGTTAAGTTAATCGGTGTCACTGAATTTCGAAGAATTATTGTCAATTCCATCGGATATGTAGACCTATAATAACTTACTGAGCTATTATTACACAAGGGGGCGTTGAAGCTTTAAGCTACACAATGGCAGGCGTAACTGTTTTACGTCCATGAAAGCAAACGTGTCCCAAAGACATGCACAGTCAACGTTGAGTCGTTAACATGGGTGATATACATGTTCTGAGAGCGAACGCGCATTCACCAGACACTACGATATGATGCGACACAAGAAGAATATACACGGGTATCAAGACAGCAAGGCTCCAGAATCCAATGTCGAAGACGCCGATATGGTCTCTAATATAGACGCAGAGACTTTGCCCATTGATACCGATATTGAAAACTCTTCCTCTGGCAATGCCAGCGATAGAGGCTGGGTGTGAGTTCTCTGACGCAGAGAGCATTAGATCGTCCCAGAAAGCGAAAGCTAGAGCCATCCAGACATGGACGGTAGGGAACCGTCGTTTTAGGACCGCATTGTGAATTCGGCTATCTATACACACGCCTCTGCTGTTCAGGCAGGAGGACAGGATGAAGAGACCTTAAAGAATGAGTACAACCCAGAATCATAAAATCTGCCATGGCGCCCAGTTCCATCATGAAGACCAAGCGTTCCGTGGAAGAAAATATGGGGCTACCCCCACAGAGGCCCGTCAAAATGCTATCAAGAGATGCGAAAACAGCGGACCCGGGACATGTTGCCGTTACAGTATCCCGAACTGGAATAAAGCGACTCTGGTGCATGACGAGAGTGTATTCTTATTGGATAATGATGAGACAAAAAAGCCATGACGACAATGGACGAAAACAGCGGAAGCAGCCGAAGATGTTGGATGAGAATGGCTTTTCATCGGACAATAAAGAGAGTACGATTAAGACTAATGTCGCCGTAGTTGTATGACTTGTAAACATGTCCAACGTGGTTTCCAGAGCTTGGGTATGATGTAACATGGGGAAGAATAAAATTTATGAAAACGCAACCCTGGCTGGATTCTCTCTCTCCCTGACATCAAAGGACGTTGTTAATACAGGGTGTTAATGCGTTAACGTGTTACCTCGTTTAAGACGGTCGTTGTCGGTGGGAAATAATTCGTGTTCGTATATCTCGTGAGATTATTCCAGACTTCTGATAGTTTCTCTCTCATTTCGTTCAATCTGTACGGGTCGTATAATTTGATATAAATTTTCCTATCGCACCTCACCACAATTTGTATTACTCCGCGTAACAATATTACTCCGCGCGCATGTGTGTATCACCCCATACTACTCAATGGCGAATGCCCGGCTCCAACGATGCAGTTTCGTGAAACTCCCTTGATAAGCAATTTAACCCGGCCCCCTTAACCGTGCGCCACATATTAGGTCTTTTCATACTAATCATGGTAAAATCCCTGTTTTCTCGTACACCGGCTTTGCATGTAAATATTTCCGCGCCGTATCCGACCATAAAAATCGACCATTTTCTAGATGGGATGACAGAATATGACTTTGCGTGTTCGAACAAATGTAATCATTAGTTATCTCCTAGCTTCAATTTCAGCAAGCGCTAATTCTTATTTTCCCGTCAAATCGTCTATAAATAGTTCCTCTGCGAAACTGCAAAATAAAATAGAAGATTCTTCGCGGTAAGAGAACTATCCTCCTCTCTCTCATAGGTGGGGGAAAGATGTCCAGCCAACCTTAATATATAAATCTATATAATCATTGTCTAAAACAACTAGCCTTATGTCATACGGATCGCTGTTTTCAATTTAACAAGTTGATAAATAACTTACGTCAGTAGTATATAAAGCGGAAATTGTGCGCAGGGGTCAAAGGAAACTTCCGGTACGAATCAGTGGAGATCATCAGAAATTGTTCAAACAGAGTTATCTGCCCCTCAATAGAGGCCATTTTCCCCTTTTACTACGGCCCAGCAAGAGTTATCTGTCCCTACATTAGACCCCATGGAGCCGTAGTTGCTTTTACACCAATTTGCGATTTCTGCCCTTAAATGGAGGCCAAATTCTCCTCTTACTACTTATCAAACTGACGTTGACGTCATTATGACGTCTAATCCGGTCACGTCACATCCGGGTCAAAGGTCACTTCCGGTCACGTGACGGCCCAGCAATAAGCCTCTACGTAAGACCCCAGTGACTTCTGATGTTAATCTTCCGGAATCAATCATGGTCCCGACAATAGCGCCAGCTATATGCCCAGCATAAATGGCAAGTGGGGCACCCCCAGTTTCTTCACACAGCCATACAGCGAGAGACGGGAAATCCCCAACACCATATTAGCACAAAAACAATACATGAATACATGGGAAGTAAGACTTGTAGTGATAAAGATAACCTATAGGTCTTGTATGATGTTATTTTCCATGTTCGATGTTATATTCGCATTTTCCATGGCCTCGGTGGGTGGTAACCTCATATCCTCTTCCAAGTGACGCTTGGTCTTCATGATGGACCTGGCGTGGGGTCACCTTTCATTTCAAGCAGCAGCAGGCTATACCATTCATAGATGGCTATGGCAATACGATCCCAGACAGTAGGTTCTTCCCCACTGCCCTGAGATGTAGGTTGACTATCTGAGATCAAGCTCAGATAGACTCTCAGCAGTCTGTTTCGATGTCATTATCTGCCTCCTCAGTGGGCTTCTCGGAGTCTTCAATCCCATGTATATTCTTCTGGTGTCGCATCATATCGCAACATCTGGTGAACGTGCTTTCGCACTCAGAGCATGTCTAACCCATGTTGATAGTTGAATGTCGACTGTGCACGTTTTTGGAATACGCTTGCTTTTATGGACATTAACGCCCGCCAACGCCCAGCCCAACGCCTCAACGCCCTGGTGAAATAGCCCAGAAGCTCTGATATTTCTAGTTGGAATTACCACTAATTCAACGAAATGCAGTGAAGCTCGTCAACGCCAATCGTTACGCCTTAACGCCCGTCATTACGCCTTAACGCCCGTCGTTTCGTCTTAACGCCCTATCGCAATGCCTTCACGCCTTATCTCGCCTTATCTCAACGCCTTAGCGCATTGTCAACCATCCAATCACATGCACATATTTTGATCATTGGGACCCCCAGACCCTTGATGACAGTGACGTCATCACTGGACATTGCCTGAAGTGACGTCATCGCACGAATGCGCAAGCATCTGTGGTGCTCCCGCACCCGGGTGTACACTATGCCATATGGGCCATAGGAGACAGGGTGCACAACAGATGTCTGCGTGATGTCACGTCAGGCGATGTCCAGTGATGACGTCACTGTCATCAGGGGTCAGAGTCCAATGGCCAAAATATGTGCGTGTGATTGGATGGTTGACAATGCGTTAAGGCATTGATTTAAAGCGTTGAGATAGGGTGTTACTGCATTTCGATTAATTGGTGGCAATTCCATGGAATATGTAGAAAAATCAGAGCTTCTGGGCTATTTCACCAGGGCTTTGAGGTGACAAAAGAGATGATTACAATTTCGACATCGTAAACTATCCCTTTCTGGACAGTAATATTCCAGTGGGACCTGTATATGGCGTATACATATCTCGCCTAGTAGCATTTGCTAGATCCTGTGTTGATTGTGACGATTTCAATCAACATCACAAAACATTGTTGCAGAAACTTACAAAACAGGGCTAATCCTCCAAGCGCCTCCACTCAAAGTTTCTCAAATTTGGCGATACATATCGCATGCTGATAGCAAAATACGAACGTAGCGTGCAAGATCTATGGCGTTACGTTTCGTAACTTGTGTCTAATTCCGCTTAACCCGGGGCTAGGGGCTGTATGAACCCATGTACTTCAAGATCCTCATGGTGCTTATATAATCAAAGCGTGATTGAGATACACCATTCTCTAGATAACGACTTTAGAACGATTATTATAGATTAAGAATACTGATCAGCGATACGGATTTTATATTTTTGGAACATCATGATGTCTTGTCGGCATCATTGAAAACTGTTGACCACTTCTCTCTTGCAGGAAACTAGCATATGTTTATGAATACTATGATTGTCTTTTTTGAATTTGGTGCTAATACTGTTATATGGATATGGAATAGGTCTTTGGATTATGGACGCGGATATTCTTTAAAGGACGACGGCTGAATTATGAATGACGGACTAGACGCTTGTATTTTGCGACGTTGAGCTGGGCGGTGATGGGCGGTACTGTTCATAAAAGCAAGCGTATTGCAGAAACGTGCACAGTCGACGTTCAACTGTCAACATTAGGTATACATGCTCTGAGTGTGAATGCACGTTCACCAGACGTTACGATATGATGCGATACCAGAAGAATATACATGGGATTGAATACTCCTAGGAGTCCACTGAGGAGGCAGATAATGACATCGAAACAGAGACTGCTGAGAGTCTATCTACTGATACAGAGAGCTTGATCTAAGATAGTTAGCCTACATCCCAGGGCAGTGAGGAAGAACCTACCTTCTGGAATCGTATTGTACATGAAGCTATTAATAGCTATACTGAGGTAATCGAAGACGCTGGACAGGATAACTTACCATAGGCGTACATCCAAATGTGCCCCTGCACCAGGAAAACATCCATGGCCATCTATGAAACGTATAGCCTGCTGCCGCTTGAAATAAAAGGCGACCCCACGCACAGGTCCATCATGAGGACCAAGGGTCGCTTCAAATAAGATATGGGGTTACCACCCACCGAGGCCCTGGAAAATGCGATCAGAATGTGCAGTTGATTGGAGAATGAGGATTGCAGACATACTCAACGCGGTTCCCCCCAGTGTGGGTATGATGTACTGGAGGGGAGAATAAAATGATTGACTTGTCATCCTTGTTGTTGTTCTTCTCTCATCTGTATCATGGTATTAAGATGCAAGGGGTCGACACAGACTGAGGCTAATGGTGTACACACGACCTTATATGACCATTCACTCACTCACTCACCATCGTGCGTCCATGCGTTAAGACGGTCATTGGGCACGCCTCACGGGCGTTGGGTACTCACTCACTCTCATTCAGTGATTCATGGACTGATGAGGGACGTGTTAATCCCTATATATACAGAGATCACCACCACCATGGCGACCACCACTATCACCACACACTCCACACCACCACCACACACCACTACCACCATCACACACAGAGGCAACTCTAACAGGTTGACAGTTCGAGCAAGGCCCTTATCTCAAAACGCACTTCATTGTACCTCAAAAACTTCCCTTTCTCTGCTACTCTACATGGTACAATCGCCCACAAAGGACCATTTGGGCTATGTGGAGAAACTGAGGGTGCCCCAATTGCCATTTATTCTGGGCATATAGGACCATGTTGGGGACCATGTTTGACGACGTGCATTCCGGAAGACTAACATTGGAAATCACTGGGGTTTTATGTAGGGGTTTATTGCTGGGTCGTCACGTGACCGGAAATGACCTTTGACGCGGATGTCAAGTGACCGGATGTGACGTCATAGTGACATTAATTTGATAAGTATTAAAAGGGGAAATTGGCCTCCATTTAAGGGGAGAAATCGCAAATTGGTATAAAAGCAGTTACGGCTAAATGGGTTCTAATGTAGGGGCAGATAACTATTGCTGGGCCGTCACCTGACCGGAAGTGACCTTTAACCCGGATGTCACGTGACCAGATGGGACGTCAATTTGATAAATAGTAAAAGGGGAGATAGGGCATCAGACTACTAAACATCACCAAACATCCAAAAGACTCTCGATGCATAAATCCACTTGGCATGACAATATTTACCTTGTGGTACATTAACTGTTAAATTCTTGACAGGAGTTGACCATGAAAATTTTAAATTACCGCCATTAACAACTGATTGATGTTACCGAATGTCATTCAATTTGTAAACAGGGAGCCTTCTCAGCCCTCAATGATCATGTCTCCATCCGCCATGCTTTCCTCAAAGTCGCACAAATCAACACGAGGAAGTACAGTTTGAGGCCTCATCTGCAATTTGAAATATCAGATGTATCAGAAATGCTTAAAAATCACTACTCATAAAATCCACAATGATCTGCTCTCTAATTTGTAAACAATGTAGTGCGAGGGCTCCAACCCGGAAGTGATTAACTCCGGTCTGATGCCTGTCAGTCATGCAAACATTGTTGAAATAAAGAATACTCTCATCTGAAAGAACAATATCCATCCCCAAACTATCATGAGAAGGCACAGACAAAACTATGCACAGATAGAGTTTTTTCAGCCTTTATACCAAGGGTACCCCCGTATCAAGCATTGAATAGATATGCTAAACACTATTTTAAATTATTTTTTTTTATTATATTTTATGAAATTTTTCAAATTAAAAATAAAAATTTAAATTCAAAATCTGACAAAAAATAATTTGTTTACAAGCTGCTCATTTAGACTACATTTGGAAAACTTTCCTTCGTGAAATCAGTGGGTCATCCCAGTAGTCTATCAAATTATTAAAATTTGATGTTGATACTAAGATCAAAGACATGTTTAATCCTATAATAAGTGACAGCAATATACACAAATGTGTACACAACACATCCAAAAATATAACACAGAGGTGTTTATGGTATACACACCTCCCATGTAGAGAATATATTTCAGTTCAATTGGATGGATCTACATATCATCAACATTTTGTTGGCAGTAATTAGAAAATACACATATTACTTCTAAACAGTTATTATTACTGAAAAAAATCATTAATAACATTGAGGAATATATTCTGTGTCTGATTTCGAGTCCATGAATGCAGGTTTGTAAACAGACAACACTTGTCAAAACACAACATAGAAAAAAATAAGAAAATAAAATCCATTGACAACATATCTGATGGGCATTTGCTGATCTCTGCCACATAAACAACCATGGAAGGTGAAAACAGATTGAAGATGACTCACTTAAACTGTTAACTGTTTTGTGAAATATTCCAGTGGCAACTTACATAAATCAAGGCCTATCTTCCAATGGAGTTGGAGGTCATACCTCTAAGTCACATGGAGCAAAATGCCAAAGAAACTATTTGGTTTCTGGAGGGTGACTTGCTAATAGTTGGTGCCTGTAATCCATGTTCCTGGCTACCCACAAGACCTCCAATCTGAATATGAAAGAAGACCACAAAGTTATAATCCTGGAGATACTGAAAATGAAATCAGGTGAAAGTATGTGCTCTGATGCAACTGCGACTGAAAATACACACAAAAATTTGAAGCCATTCACAGTCAGATTAATTAAAGACTCAGTTATCAGATTTTATTTCTCTCATTAAAGTTACAAATGCAAAAGGTATTTTGGATATTCTTTATGTGTGGAACAAACATCTGAGTTTTTACAGGTGATAACATTATTATATATTTTATGTGGTTCCAAACTGATATGAAGTGGATATTTACATAAACGATTGAAGCATAAATGCGAGCAATCTAGATTTAAACTGAGGACTAGATTTTGAAAAAATCCGCATGTAATTGAATCAATGTAAATTTCCTTTCTTCCATTTATAATTTATTATCTCGAAAGTTGCCCCCGTCATGTTTAGTGGACCCCGTCATATTTGGTATTGACCATTTGGTCTTAGCACTGACAAATCATCCATTTCTTGCCTATATTTGCTCCAAAGGTCTCCATTTGTCGCGGAAATGGCGTAAGAATACAGGTGATGGTAGCCATCATTATTAGAATGATGCTGATTTCACCCACATTTGGCAAATATTTTTTTTATTTTAATAATTGGAAAACTAATTAAATTTAATTAAAAAAAATTATTTGATTTAATTAAAAATTTAATAGCATAAATTTGAAATAACCCCAATATTTGTACGTTGTTCATGAGTCAGCCTGAAAAAACTGGGCTGATGAAGTGAAAACTATAGCCACAGTGAGGATTTGAAGTTCTCTGGTCAAATATGAAAATCTATTGTGACAGGCATCAGACTACTAATAATTTTGTTTCTCGCTATGTATTAGCATAATAAATAACCAAAAATCCAGAAGATTCTCGATGCATAAATCCACTTGGCATGACAATGTTCACCTTGTGGGACATTAACTTTTAAAGTCTTGACAGGCGTTGACCATGGAAAATTACCGCCATTAACAGCTGATCGGTGTTACCGAATGTCATTCAATTTGTGAACAGGGAGCCTTCTCACCCCTCGACGAGCATGTCTCCATCCCCTCTGCTTTCCTCAAAGTGTCACAGTTTGGAGCCTCATCTGCAATTTGAAATATCAGATGCATCAGAAATGCTGAAAAATCACAGCTCATAAAATTCACAATGATCTTCTCTCAAATTTGTAAACAATGTAGTTCGATGGGCTCCGACCCGGAAGGGTTTAACTCCGGTCGTGACCTTTGACCCATCCGCATCATTTGTATCCGGTATTGTGCGCACGCCAGGGATCAAAGGTCACTTCCGGTAGATAACCAGGAATCTGCCCTTCAACAGGTCAGTTTCCGCTTTATATACTACTTACGTCTCCATATATGAATTACGACTGATACAAGTTCATATATTTCCGTGATGAATATAATTTCTCAAGCTTTCAAAGAGTAGACTGTGTTTATCCTCGTGTAGTGGCAAAGGCGCTTACCTACATTGAAAAAACCTTATATACAGTGTACAGTCTGGAGTGCTGAGAGCAGTTAACATAGTCTATGTATATTACCAATTTGTGAATACATGTATATACCAATCGGCTAAAGAAAACGAGTTACATAGTATTCAAGTACAGTGAACACAGGTCTGGTTTGAAAATAACCATGGGGGTTAAATTATACATTGAAACTTCGAAGAGGAATAGTTTATATTAAGTCTCTGTTTGCGTTCAGAAATCTACAGATATTCTTTAACTTTAACCTTGTATTCCGTTCTACCAGAATCCAGTGTAGCGTAGGCATATTTAGCTGGACTTTGTCTATATATTTCACATGACAAATACCATATTCAAGTAGATACACAACCATATTACGGAGATACAATGTGGATACAGTAGTCCAGAAAATTCTGTACATTAAACTCGAGCATGACGCGAGAAAATATAGATTTCAAGTTAGCGAGACAATGCCAGGGCCGTCGCGCGCTTTCACTGCGAATATGTTTTCGAGAACGCGGTCGAACAAAAAAAGAGACATGTGACGATCTGCAAATGTTTGGGGCGAGTGACATTTCTGTACAGGCGTCAAATTTTCGTAGGCGCACCTCTGTTTTTTATTACCTCCGTCGATCAGACGAAGGTCTAGGAATGCAACGTGAAATCTCCTGCCAAATAATTGTCATATAGGGAACCCACGATTCATGTGATTTCCAATAGGGTTTAACATGGTTCCCGACGAAATTTTGAGGTATTCTTTTTGGACAAAACCGAAATAATGGGGAACCCTCATTGCAATGCTTTTCAATGGGCCTTGCTTCTGTAGTCGGGTTCCACTCCCATCATGCTTCACCAGTTACACGTAATGTTGGCCGCTTCCATCGGGAGGCATGGCGGCTCTCTAGCTTGTAGAGATGGACAATGCGATTTTCCCCCGTTTTTCTGGTAAGTTTATTGCTGCCATTTCATGTCATTACAACACATTGATTCCTAGTACACCACCCTTCATTTCTATATATCGTAAATTATTTGTCGGCTGATGACTTATGGCAAAGCCACAGGGACAAGATTCTACTGGATTGCATATACATACCCATCTCACACCACATGTATATACATGTGGTGGGAGATGGGTATTGTCATAGTATTACAGTATAAAGTTAGACACTGAGGATATTAGTAGAATGATAGACCTGAGGTAAACATGTTTACGTTCTGTTTTTCTCGTAATCGTGACCGATTTATCGTAAGTGAATTATGCGATTTATCCGTCTAGTGTTTTCTCGAAGATTCTGTGATTGCAAATGGCTGCTCTACGTACAGCCCCGTATGACCTGATAGATTGTTGTATAGCGCCATCTGTACATGCATCTATGACCTGAGTGGTTAGTGCGGAGCGCCATCTATACATATAGATTTTCATTGTATTCAATACTAGACAGTCTTGAAGTTTCTGGAATGAGAAAGCACTTGTTTATCAAATTTTCGTAGGCGCACCTGTGTTTTTTATTACCTACGTCGATCAAACGGAGGTCTAGGAATGCAACGTGAAATCTCCTGCCAAATAATTGTCATATGGGGAACCCACAATTCATGTGATTTCCAATAGGGTTTAACATGGTTCCCGACGAAATTTTGAGGTATTCTTTTTGGACAAAGACGAAATAATGGGAAAACCTCATTGGAATTCATTTCAATGGGCCTTGCTTCTGTAGTCGGGTTCCACTCCCATCATGCTTCACCAGTTACACGTAATGTTGGCCGCTTCCATCAGGAGGCATGGCGGCTCTCTAGCTTGTAGAGATGGACAATGCGATTTTTCCCCGTTTTTCGGTAAGTTTATTGCTGCCATTTCATGTCATTACAACACATTGATTCCTAGTACTGGATTGCATATACATACCCATCTCACACAACATGTGTACACATGTGGTGGGAGATGCGGTGGGTGATGGGTATTGTCATAGTATTACAGTATAAAGTTAGACACTGAGGATATTTCCAGAATGATAGACCTGAGGTAAACATGTTTACGTTCTGTTTTTCTCGTAATCGATTGACCGATTTATCGTAAGTGAATTATGTGAGTTATCCGTCTAGTGTTTTCTCGAAGATTCTGTGATTGCAAATGGCTGCTCTACGTACAGCCCCGTATGACCTGATAGATTGGTGTATAGCGCCATCTGTACATGCATCTATGACCTGAACGGTTAGTGCGGAGCGCCATCTATACATATAGATTTTCATTGTATTCAATATTAGACATTGTTGAAGTTTTTGGAATGAGAAAGCACTTGTTTATCTGGGTTAATTATGTCGAAATTTCTCGTAACTGTTATAATTGTATTAGGGTTAAATCTTACGTCATTGCTATACCGATGGAAGTTTTTTGATCTGATAGAATGATCTCGAATTCCCGATAAAAGTATAATTTGCTCGAAGTTTATTAGTGATCGAATGGAGATTCGAACGGCTTCTATTGGGTGCATAACTGGACATTACCTTTGACTGAGATAACTGACTGCTGGATTATATTTTCCTGTTGGATTACTCTTGTGTGTTTGACTGCGGTTTTATCTACGTAATTGTACTGACGGAAACTGGACAACAGCTGAGCGGTATTGGACTAGATTTCTGCACGCCGGCACGAACTGTATAGAGATTTGTACGTTAATACAGGCTCGAGAGATACACCGGTATAACATTGAACAGTAAGATTTTATTTGACGTTTGTTTGCTGTATTGACCTAACTTAATTTGTATATGATTTTAGTATTGTAAATAAATATTTGTCTAATAATCGACTTCACAAATCTTTCTGTTGCGTTTTTTCTATTATCGTTTAGACGTAACAGTATGTATATGCAATCCAGTGTGAGATGCGTATGTATACGCAATCCAGTAGAATCTTGTCCCTGTGGTCGAAGTCATCCAAATAGTCCAAGTTGTTGATGTTGCATATCAAATGCACGGGATGTCATCATGTCATGCACGCACTGACTGGAAGACAACAGCACAATCTTATTCTGAATTATTGCTGAAACAAAGGAATGACGTCTATCAATATACGAGTTGTCAGAGCATTTCCATCATAGCTCTAGATTTGTATCTAATACCGCTTACGCCGGTGATAGGGGCCGTGTGGTCATATCATCCAAGTTGCCACATGAACAGGTACAAAAAAAGCGTACCTGAGTACAACACCTATCAGGAATCGTTAGATTCTTGGTATGTGATTTGAAATAGGTTAACCGGAAGACTATACTGTGAAGACATGTGGCTCTGTCAGTGTGTCGGCACCTCTTCTCACTTCCCTTATATGTGTTGTAATTTTACCTGAAAATGGCGAGATTCTGCTGGTGGATGTTTCGTCTCCGAGGCCCGCCCCCTGCACAGACCTTTTGGTCTTCGATATATTTTGGCATTTGTGGGAAGTTGATGCTGGGTCGACATCGGGCCTTACAGACTAGTCTTTTGTGTTAAATGCCGTCATTTTCTTCTGTCGACGATACAGCTCACCAATCCCCAGTGTACGAGTTGTCGAAGCGAAACAGCTCACCAATTATCAATATACGAGTTGTCAGAGCATTTCCATCATAGCTCTAGATTTGTATCTAATACCGCTTATGCCGGTGCTAGTGGCTGTGTGGTCATATCATCCAAGTTGCCACATGAACAGGTACAATAAAAGCGTACCTGAGATACAACACATATCACGAGTCGTTAGATTCTTGGTATGTGCTTTGGAATAGGTTAACCGGAAGACTATACTGTGAAGTCATGTGGCTGTCAGTATGTCGGCACCTCTTCCCACTTCCCTTATATGTGTTGTAATTCCACATGTAGGCCTACATTATTGAGTTTTTGACTGATAGCATGGATGGAAACCTTTCTCAAATATACATTTTTTTAAGCCCTGGACAAACCACTGGGCATTTATTTGCCATACGATCACATTTCACATGCTTTGTTCAGCCCCCGTGATCTGGAACCAAACAGACACTATCACTAGATGAAAGAAGGAGATCATGATATACATTTTAGGTTTTACCGATGCCAAATGACTTGAACAGAAAACAATTAGAGAAAAAAAAATCAATAAATATATCAAGAAATAATAAATTACATAGAAAATTTTCTTGTCTTTGCAAGGGGGACATGAGACACACTGACAACACAGACCATTCATTCAAATTTCGCCTTCCATTGGGGAGACAGAAATATTCCTCAAACACAGTATACGTATTCTCTCTTGTGATCTAATTTTCGTTTGTCAAAGTATTGCTAGCCTCCATAGAGTAGTTACTGATATGAACAATCCTGTTCTAGATTATGATATACTGTCATGCCACTAACATGAACTCCAACAATCCAACCAGTGGTCAAGATCCATCATCGTTCTTCAGAATTCGCATTATTGATCACTCATAGATTGGATTAAGTTCTCATAGTACTCAGTTCTCATTTCATACTTTTGCAAATTCTTGTAACATGGTCAGGTCCCAGTTCTATTAAGTACACATATGAAAGGTGCAACCTGGTATAATGGATTTCATCTTGCTGTGTATGACGAAAGAATGAAATAATGAACGCCATAAACATTTTCAATGATGTGAGTTTTGATATTAAATATGTATACAATTGATTCCAACCTGCAGGTCATGGATTCAGCACTTTCGATATCAGATGCAACAGGACTGTTACACAATGGATGTACTGGATGAAATGGAAAATCAAAACAGAATATTGATTGGTTCAGCTGTGTCAGAAAGGTGTGGAATGACAGAGGTGGTGAAAATCAGAGTCAGTGATTGGCCCCCCCCCCCCCCCCCACCACCACCCACTGGATATCAGCTGATTTCTCAGGAAATAAACATTACACATGTAATGACCACCGGCTTCTAATTTAAACCAACCATGCCAGACTTCATTCCTTCTCTCAGAATAATTGGATCTAACTTTTACTAGACCTGCAGCTCCCAATAGTTCCTGGATCTAGAACATATAAATGAAGGAATCTAGTTTATCGGTGCTATGGCAAAACTATCATGTAGAATGGAATTGTGTGGATAATATTAGATTCCTGGAAGTTGAAGTCCTGCAGCATGCTCCACAAATATCATCAAAGGTCATAAAACTTTATGCCCTGCACCAGTGTGGATGTATACTTGTTTTTTTGGTTTTTTTTTGCAAAATTATCTCCCTTGACCAGGTAAGGACTTGAGTGTCTAAAATGATTTAGCTTATAGGAACAAAGACTTCATTTCCTGAGTAGGGGTAAAAACCAAACATATTTTGATTATTTTATTCAAATTTCAATTCCGCTTCTGGTATATGTACATGTATAAAATACATACAGAATTAACTACATACAGAATAACACAAAGAACAGGTATATATGGATCTCATTACATTCTTAACCAAAGATCAATACCTGGGTGATATAACAACCATACCATGGTGTTATATATTATTAGGATTGGCTTAACCTTAGCTGCTGAAGATATTTTTAATTTGAGGCCAATGGACAATCATACTAAATTTATTTCCATTGATTTTAAGGAGCGTAGGTGAACACAGGTGGGTAAATAACTTTTATATTTAGGGTTGCAAGCCACAGGCGTGCAAACCTATTGTTATTGCTAATGTATGATTCCGCCGGATTTTGTAACAAAATTTCCTCAGCCGCCGTCGAACCGATGAAGTCGAAACTTCGCCTAGGTATTGGGCAATGTGAGATCTAATGCATATCAAAAGAAGAAGTCGATTGGTCAGATGGTTCGGCGGCCATCTTGGATTTTCCCTGAAACCTTTCGAGATCTTCTCCTCTGAAACCGCTGAGTCGATTAACTTGAAACTTGGAACACATGTTCGATGGATCAGGGGCTCTCAAAATTCTATTTGAAATTTTACTCCGTAAAACAAAATGGCCGCCATTGACCAATCAAAATTGTCGGTTTTTCGAATAACGGATTTGGACGGGGAAAGTGGCTACATATATGCACTGCGATACGGCGATCACGAATATGCAAAAAATTTGGTCCTCGGCCGCGTGGTTTGGCCGCCATCTTGAATTTTGTCAGAAACGGGACACATCTTGTAGAGCCTATATCTCTGGGACTACGATAGGTACAGCCTTATAGTTTGTTGTATTATATTGTCCAGGAGCAGCTCTTTCAGAAGTATGTCTACCCTTTTTACGTAGGTTCAATAGTTTTGCCGCTATAGAGGAATCAAAATTGTCAAATTTTCAAATAATGCCCAAAATCGCATAATTTGAGAAGTAATTCTGTTCAATATTACATAAACAACGAGTCGGGTTATTCTGAGTTTTGGCATAGGTACTCCTTGTATAACTGCAATGATGACAGTGAAATTTCTGTATGATCGCATTAATAGTTCCGAAGCTATGGTAGAACGTGAAATTTGAGTCGGTCTGAGCATATGGTTGAAAGTGAACTTCACAAAAGCACACTGTGAGACGCGCTATCTCCAGGCGACTAAATTCCAAGCTCAACTTTTTCCATTCACGTCTTTGTCTGGACACCAGGGACCGTTTTCGGTACCTATTTCAACGCACTAACATTTCGATTTCGATGAAGGAGCCGTCTAGGACGCGAACAAAGGCCAGAAACGTGTTTCCCACGTGCTGCTGACCAAGAAAAAGTGTTTTTTGAAGCTCTAAATCCATTTATTAGCATTATTAGGGCTGCAAGCCACAGGCGTGCAAACCTATTGTTATTGCTAATGTATGATTCCGCCGGATTTTGTAACAAAATTTCCTCAGCCGCCGTTAAACCGATGAAGTCGAAACTTCGCCTAGGTATTGGGCAATGTGAGATCTAATGCATATCAAAAGAAGAAGCCGATTGGTCAGATGGTTCGGCGGCCATCTTGGATTTTCCCTGAAACCTTTCGAGATCTTCTCCTCTGTAACCGCTGTGTCGATCAACTTGCAACTTGGAACACATGTTCGATGGATCAGGGGCTCTCAAACCTCTATTTGAAATTTTACTCCGTAAAACAAAATGGCCGCCATTGACCAATCAAAATTGTCGGTTTTTCGAATAACGGATTTGGACGGGGAAAGTGGCTACATATATGCACTGCGATATGGCGATCACGAATATGCAAAAAATTTGGTCCTCGGTCACGTGGTTTGGCCGCTATCTTGAATTTTGTCAGAAACGGGACACATCTTGTAGAGCCTATATCTCTGGCACTACGATAGGTACAGCCTTATAGTTTGTTGTATTAAATTGTCCAGGAGCAGCTCTTTCAGAAGTATGTCTACCCTTTTTACGTAGGTTCAATAGTTTTGCCGCTATAGAGGAATCATAATTGTCAAATTTTCAAATAATGCCCAAAATCGCATAATTTGAGAAGTAATTCTGTTCAATATTACATAAACAACGAGTCGGGTTATTCTGAGTTTTGGCATAGGTACTCCTTGTATAACTGCAATGATGACAGTGAAATTTCAGTATGATCGCATTAATAGTTCCGAAGCTATGGTAGAACGTGAAATTTGAGTAGGTCTGAGCATATGGCTGAAAATGAACTTCACAAAAGCACACTGTGAGAAGCGCTATCTCCAGGCGACTAAATTCCAAGCTCAACTTTTTCCATTCACGTCTTTGTCTGGACTCCAGGGACCGTTTTCGGTACCTATTTCAACGCACTAACATTTCGATTTCGATGAAGGAGCCGTCTAGGACGCGAACAAAGGCCAGAAACGTGTTTCCCACGTGCTGCTGACCAAGAAAAAGCGTTTTTTGAAGCTCTAAATCCATTTATTAGCATTATTAGGGTTGCAAGCCACAGGCGTGCAAACCTATTGTTATTGCTAATGTATGATTCCGCCGGATTTTGTAACAAAATTTCCTCAGCCGCCGTTGAACCGATGAAGTCGAAACTTCGCCTAGGTATTGGGCAATGTGAGATCTAATGCATATCAAAAGAAGAAGCCGATTGGTCAGATGGTTCGGCGGCCATCTTGGATTTTCCCTGAAACCTTTCGAGATCTTCTCCTCTGGAACCGCTGAGTCGATTAACTTGAAACTTGGAACACATGTTCGATGGATCAGGGGCTCTCAAAACTCTATTTGAAATTTTACTCCGTAAAACAAAATGGCCGCCATTGACCAATCAAAATTGTCGGTTTTTCGAATAACGGATTTGGACGGGGAAAGTGGCTACATATATGCACTGCGATATGGCGATCACGAATATGCAAAAAATTTGGTCCTCGGTCACGTGGTTTGGCCGCCATCTTGAATTTTGTCAGAAACGGGACACATCTTGTAGAGCCTATATCTCTGGGACTACGATAGGTACAGCCTTATAGTTTGTTGTATTATATTGTCCAGGAGCAGCTCTTTCAGAAGTATGTCTACCCTTTTTACGTAGGTTCAACAGTTTTGCCGCTATAGAGGAATCAAAATTGTCAAATTTTCAAATAATGCCCAAAATCGCATAATTTGAGAAGTAATTCTGTTCAATATTACATAAACAACGAGTCGGGTTATTCTGAGTTTTGGCATAGGTACTCCTTGTTTAACTGCAATGATGACAGTGAAATTTCAGTATGATCGCATTAGTAGTTCCGAAGCTATGGTAGAACGTAAAATTTGAGTAGGTCTGAGCATATGGCTGAAAGTGAACTTCCCAAAAGCACACTGTGAGAAGCGCTATCTCCAGGCGACTAAATTCCAAGCTCAACTTTTTCCATTCACGTCTTTGTCTGGACTCCAGGGACAGTTTTCGGTACCTATTTCAACGCACTAACATTTCGATTTCGATGAAGGAGCCGTCTAGGAAGCGAACAAACGCCAGAAACGTGTTTCCCACGTGCTGCTAACCAAGAAAAAGTGTTTTTTGAAGCTCTAAATTCATTTATTAGCATTATTAGGGTTGCAAGCCACAGGCGTGCAAACCTATTGTTATTGCTAATGTATGATTCCGCCGGATTTTGTAACAAAATTTCCTCAGCCGCCGTTAAACCGATGAAGTCGAAACTTCGCCTAGGTATTGGGCAATGTGAGATCTAATGCATATCAAAAGAAGAAGCCGATTGGTCAGATGGTTCGGCGGCCATCTTGGATTTTCCCTGAAACCTTTAGAGATCTTCTCCTCTGTAACCGCTGTGTCGATCAACTTGAAACTTGGAACACATGTTCGATGGATCAGGGGCTCCCAAACCTCTATTTGAAATTTTACTCCGTAAAACAAAATGGCCGCCATTGACCAATCAAAATTGTCGGTTTTTCGAATAACGGATTTGGACGGGGAAAGTGGCTACATATATGCACTGCGATATGGCGATCACGAATATGCAAAAAATTTGGTCCTCGGTCACGTGGTTTGGCCGCTATCTTGAATTTTGTCAGAAACGGGACACATCTTGTAGAGCCTATATCTCTGGCACTACGATAGGTACAGCCTTATAGTTTGTTGTATTAAATTGTCCAGGAGCAGCTCTTTCAGAAGTATGTCTACCCTTTTTACGTAGGTTCAATAGTTTTGCCGCTATAGAGGAATCATAATTGTCAAATTTTCAAATAATGCCCAAAATCGCATAATTTGAGAAGTAATTCTGTTCAATATTACATAAACAACGAGTCGGGTTATTCTGAGTTTTGGCATAGGTACTCCTTGTATAACTGCAATGATGACAGTGAAATTTCAGTATGATCGCATTAATAGTTCCGAAGCTATGGTAGAACGTGAAATTTGAGTAGGTCTGAGCATATGGCTGAAAGTGAACTTCACAAAAGCACACTGTGAGAAGCGCTATCTCCAGGCGACTAAATTCCAAGCTCAACTTTTTCCATTCACGTCTTTGTCTGGACTCCAGGGACCGTTTTCGGTACCTATTTCAACGCACTAACATTTCGATTTCGATGAAGGAGCCGTCTAGGACGCGAACAAAGGTCAGAAACGTGTTTCCCACGTGCTGCTGACCAAGAAAAAGTGTTTTTTGAAGCTCTAAATCCATTTATTAGCATTATTAGGGATGCAAGCCACAGGCGTGCAAACCTATTGTTATTGCTAATGTATGATTCCGCTGGATTTTGTAACAAAATTTCCTCAGCCGCCGTTGAACCGATGAAGTCGAAACTTCGCCTAGGTATTGGGCAATGTGAGATCTAATGCATATCAAAAGAAGAAGCCGATTGGTCAGATGGTTCGGCGGCCATCTTGGATTTTCCCTGAAACCTTTCGAGATCTTCTCCTCTGGAACCGCTGAGTCGATTAACTTGAAACTTGGAACACATGTTCAATGGATCAGGGGCTCTCAAAATTCTATTTGAAATTTTACTCCGTAAAACAAAATGGCCGCCATTGACCAATCAAAATTGTCGGTTTTCGAATAACGGATTTGGACGGGGAAAGTGGCTACATATATGCACTGCGATATGGCGATCACGAATATGCAAAAAATTTGGTCCTCGGTCACGTGGTTTGGCCGCCATCTTGAATTTTGTCAGAAACGGGACACATCTTGTAGAGCCTATATCTCTGGGACTACGATAGGTACAGCCTTATAGTTTGTTGTATTATATTGTCCAGGAGCAGCTCTTTCAGAAGTATGTTACCCTTTTTACGTAGGTTCAACAGTTTTGCCGCTATAGAGGAATCAAAATTGTCAAATTTTCAAATAATGCCCAAATCGCATAATTTGAGAAGTAATTCTGTTCAATATTACATAAACAACGAGTCGGATTATTCTGAGTTTTGGCATAGGTACTCCTTGTATAACTGCTATGATGCCAGTGAAATTGCAGTATGATCGTATTAATAGTTCCGAAGCTATGGTAGAACGTAAAATTTGAGTAGGTCTGAGCATATGGCTGAAAGTAAACTTCACAAAAGCACACTGTGAGAAGCGCTATCTCCAGGCGACTAAATTCCAAGCTCAACTTTTTCCATTCACGTCTTTGTCTGGACTCCAGGGACCGTTTTCGGTACCTATTTCAACGCACTAACATTTCGAATTCGATGAATGAGCCGTCTAGGACGCGAACAAAGGCCAGAAACGTGTTTCACACGTGCTGCTGACCAAGAAAAAGTGTTTTTTGAAGCTCTAAATCCATTTATTAGCATTATTAGGGTTGCAAGCCACAAGCGTGCAAACCTATTGTTATTGCTAATGTATGATTCCGCCGGATTTTGTAACGAAATTTCCTCAGCCGCAGTTGAACCGATGAAGTCGAAACTTCGCCTAGGTATTGGGCAATGTGAGATCTAATGCATATCAAAAGAAGAAGCCGATTGGTCAGATGGTTCGGCGGCCATCTTGGATTTTCCCTGAAACCTTTCGAGATCTTCTCCTCTGGAACCGCTGAGTCGATTAACTTGAAACTTGGAACACATGTTCGATGGATCAGGGGCTCTCAAAACTCTATTTGAAATTTTACTCCGTAAAACAAAATGGCCGCCATTGACCAATCAAAATTGTCGGTTTTTCGAATAACGGATTTGGACGGGGAAAGTGGCTACATATATGCACTGCGATATGGCGATCACGAATATGCAAAAAATTTGGTCCTCGGTCACGAGGTTTGGCCGCCATCTTGAATTTTGTCAGAAACGGGACACATCTTGTAGAGCCTATATCTCTGGGACTACGATAGGTACAGCCTTATAGTTTGTTGTATTATATTGTCCAGGACCAGCTCTTTCAGAAGTGTGTGTACCCTTTTTACGTAGGTTCAACAGTTTTGCCGCTATAGAGGAATCAAAATTGTCAAATTTTCAAATAATGCCCAAAATCGCATAATTTGAGAAGTAATTCTGTTCAATATTACATAAACAACGAGTCGGGTTATT
>JAVTVY010057434.1:0-32065 GCA_036873755.1 Hanleya hanleyi | reverse complement strand
TGGACTTTAGATCAGGAAACACATGTATCAGAACACACTTTGTTTATCCATGGAGCCTATTAAACAGTAGGCTCTGTGGTTTATCATAAGCCTAAACAACATACAGTACCATAGATAGATCTATGTTCTGTTAGCATTAATCTCTGTACAAACCTCATGTAGTGTAGTAGGACATGAGACTGGTAAATGGCTTTATAATCATATTTACTCTTCTCAAGATGTATTAAAAGCTAGACCCTATTCATCTAGATTTGAGTTAGAACACAGTGCATCTATAGCAAATCCTTTATCTAAACAAATCCAGGTGCAGTGCAGCCTGGACCTTGTGGACATTGACTAGCTAAATGAATATAGCCTGAATTTTGAGACTGAAACAAATAATTTCAATAATTTATGCTGCCCCAAAGTTGAAGAAATAAATTGTGGCGTACTGCAAGACAAGTTGCACTGACGGTAGTTAAAGTCATGATGAGGATAATATTATAAAATGCATGAATGTATGAAATTAATCATGTCGGATTCGTCCGTATTTTTATAAAGTTTATCTCTGTGTCAGTTACAAACATAACCTCATTGTTTCCCTGAGCGGTTGTATGTAGTATTATCTATCATAATTATGCAGTATGACATAATTTTACCTCAAACCGGTGAATGCGAATAAATACGTCATACAGAATGTAATCTCCGAGCTCCTCGCAGTTACGTCGTAGTGCAGAACTGTGTCACGTTCCCTGCCACTTTTTCATATGTATAAGACCGTACCGCGAATCAGTTTATCAACGAATAGCTCTTCATATTATTAACGTGCTTTCAATCGGTCTTAATATAATTTCACACTCCATCATTTTAGTGCCCCTGGCTATGTTGGAATGGTGTACGGACATTTCCCCCTTGGACATTTCCCCCAGTGGACATTTCTTCCAGTGGACATTTCCTCCGCCCTATATTTTTAGGTTATTTTGAACATGGTTTTTAAATAATTTTGTAATAACGCAATTTTTTTTCTATATATAAAGATATAAGGATTTCCACATATGTTTTACGATAATTGAGTCACAAAGTGATAAGTTATTATACATATACACAGTATATATCAGTATTATACAGTCAGCACATTTTAAAACAATATAAAAGATGTATACATGGTATATAGCGTAACATTAACTGTTCATAGGTCGGTGTCATGAAGCCATTTGATGAGCATAAAACCGAACTGAAGTGAAAACTGAGGTAAAAAATAGAACAAAATAATATTGTTTAAAAATACATCTTTTATTTTACCACAATGTGATATGTTTTCTTAAAATGTTAAAATATATAATATGTATATGATTTATATGTTATCACTATGTGATCCATAATATTGTTTAAAAATGTGCTATATAATACATGTATATGATGTGCCAAATTATTTAAAAACTATGTTCAAAATACATTGTGGGGTGGGGGAAATGTCCATTGAAGGAAATGTCCACCGGGGGAAATGCCCACTGGGGGAAATGTCCATGGGGGGAATGAACTTGTGGTGAGATGGCGGGGGGGGGGTCATTGATAAATATGGTATCAGGTGAGGGGGGGTCACTGATAACCTTCCAGCCAAAGGCGGGGGGGTCACACATAACTTAGGGTCATCAGCTGAATTTCCACCGGCCCCCCCCTCAAGATAAATTTTGAACGGTCCCTTAGCTTGGTTTATTGTCAGACAATGGGTTTACATACAATGTGAGCAGATAAAACCATTTCCTATCATAACAGTGAGAAAACATCTTTCTACATATTTGCAACAAACATGAGGACAGAAGTACAACCTATTATCGTGAATCTTAAACTTTATCACTGTTGGCAAATTTACCGGTACCAACTGGTATTTTAACAGTCCGTAACGTTGTTGACAAAATTGTGCTGATCAAGTCTTATCGTAGCATTTATCATTGACCTGTGAACATGGGCTGCATGGCCAAGTATAAGGGACCAAATTACAAAAGCAATGGTTGCCGTCGCCAATCAGAGATATCACAGTTTGTGATATATTTCGAAATGTTGAGACACAAATTATGACGAACCGAGCAAGCGCATCGGAATATATTTCCTAGTGACAATTTTCCGAGGAATGAACCGTTCCTCGCGTGAAACTTTCAGAACGCAGTGGGTGAAAACGCAAATATGGTCTCTGTTTGCTGTTTAGTTTTGTTGTATGGGGGGGGGGGGGGTTGATACGCCCGATGCGCCACTTGGTCGCCATTTTGAATTACCCATGATGCTTGGGGTTATGCAAATAGGTTCAAAATGACCCAAAATATGATAAAATACAAAGTCACTGAGTGTCAACTCTCAAGTTTTTTTTTGTTCCGACGTTATAAGCACCAATGCAAGTCTCCACACGGTATAACATACAATTGATTGACACTTCCTTTATTGTCCGTAATGCGGGAAATATGTGTGTAATGTAACGATCTGATTTGGTATAAATTGTTCATATGCTTTCGTTGCACACATATATTTGCTCTTCTGTCATGTCAATGTATATATAGTTGTGATGTATTTGTTTCCTCTACGTCGAATGTACTACTGCAGTCAGTCAACCCTTGCAACAAAGGGAATGAAGAATAATCAAAGCATCACACGTGAGGCAAATTATAGCGGAATGACAGCTTTGATTGAGTTTTGTGAACATATTTGTAAGTTTCTTCGTGCAAACTGTATCGATCCTGGATCATTAAAAGGCCTGACATTTATTTGATATGAGGTTTTTTGCTGAACGGAAATTACAGATTTAAGCTCAACTCACACTACGAACAATTTGTTGTATTAGAACAGAACAGTTTGTTCGTGTTTTTGTTCGTGGTAACCTCCCACTGCGAACATTTTCTCTTGACCGCCAGTCGCCGCGATCAAGCAGCGAGACCATTTTGTTGTGTCATGTGAGAGCGGCTTCGTCACATGACCGACAGTTGCCAGTTGATTGGATAACTGTTGGTAACTGTTCGGCAAAATGTTCGCGATCACCACCCACTGGAGACAAACATCTGTTTCAGGGCAAAACATGTTCGCAATATCAAACAAGTTTGATCTCACGAACATTTGTTCCGAACATATGTTTTCTGTTTCTGGGCTCCTCACACTGCAGACAAAACATGTTCTGAACAGTGTTTTTGTTCTAATACAACAAAATGTTCGTAGTGTGAGTTGGGCTTTCATATCAATCATTTTAGGTCTGTTTTGGGTCTATCATTCTAATATTTTCCATTCACCCGTTGTTGGAGTTTGTAACCTCCTAAACTGTGGGTGTAGGAGGAATAAAATCTGATGCCCCGAGAATAAGATTTTTGGACTTGGAACAGATGTTCAGAATAAAACTTGGCACGCAGAGTATTCGTTCTTCGTCTATTATTACATAGAAGGGGGCATTATTTGCATTTTGTGGTTATTGTTGTTTGAAAATGAGAAATAGGCATATGCGCTGGGTCTCTAATGGTGGAAGTCAGTCTACGGATGATGGCAGAATGTTTGGACTGCAAACGGGAGAATGGTAGCTGGTGTCCGCTTACACAATAAATCTGGACAGACCGGAGGGAGACTTGGAGATACCATACATGAGCAAATCCGTAATTTCGTACTTCCGTAATATTTTTATTATCCGGGCAATATTGTTTGATGGGATATCGATTGATTTCGGATTTTTTGGGGTGACTTCTTATAGGTGAGCGGAAGGATGGTATTGCTTTTCGCCGAGATGTGTCAATAATTATGACGGCTTTCCGTCATATTGGATTTCTCATACATAAATATTCATGGACTATTCATGGATTGTCCGGGTTATATTGATTGATTATAAATTGGGTAATGTCTTCATATAGATGACACCAGGATTGGTATTTTGCTTTTCACCGAGATGTGTTGTTCAATATGGCCACTGTCGCCATCTTGGATTCTCATACGTGTACGCGGAATGTTGTTGTCCAGGCAACTTTTGACAGGAGGTATCAAACGGCTCAAAAGATTTTTCTCAATATGTTATACATGTATCCATACATTGTCACCATACAGGTGTCACTTTGGATTGTATTTCGTCCACATATGCCTGTAGGTGGCGCCACCTTAGGGTTAACTTTGGGCTTCGTTTCCGGCCAATAATATGAGAACGATTTAACGTATTCTGTTCATATCTGATATATGAAGACATACGGTACCTTGGCACATGTCCCTCGTCCGTATCTCTGCAAACGTATAGAACCGCGTCCGAATCAACGCTGAATATCGTTTTTACGCAATAAAACGAGAAAGACTCGATGAATTGGGCATGTGAATACCTTTTCACAAGATTTGACTACTGTTGCTTGTCTAATTTTATTGCTGCTCTGTTTCCATCTGATTATTCTAATGTGTCTACGTTTGAAGAAATCCCATACTATCTCCGCATATCGAGTGATTTATGGCGGAAAGAACTACATCGCAGTAACTTTTGCGATGAAATTTAGATATTTATTTTGAAGAAATTAACTTTTGCACTTGCCCGTCTGAAGCCACCGATCCAGATCTGGACCGGTGACGTCACTCGGCCAGACAGATCAGCCAGTCGCTGATGGCCAGATGGCTACGGATTGCTTGTCCTCAGTTTTCCGCGAGTCTGGGGGCAAGGCACGATTCTTTCATTTGTGGATTCCATGTCACAAGAAGTAAAGCAGTCTTTCGTCTACACTTGCCGTCTGGAAATTTGGTTTCTGCACAATAACACCAGAATGACTTAACGGATTCTTTTAGAATTTGTTACGTGGATACTGTGCCAAAATAATTTCGCTTGATGGATCGTCTACAAATTACAAGCGTCTAGTCCATCATTCATAATTCAGCCGTCGTCCATTAAAGAATATCCGCGTCTATAATCCAAACACCTATTCCATATTCCATATAACAGTATTAGCACCAAGTTCAAAAAGACAATCATAGTATACACAAACATAGGCTATTTTCCTGCAAGAGAGAAGCGGTCAACAGTTTTCAATGATGCCGACAAGACATCATGATGTTCCAAAAATATAAAATCCGTATCGCTGATCAGTATTCGTAATCCATAATAATCGTTGCAAAGTCGTCTACAAATTCCTATCTATATGTGGCGCCGCCTGGAGGCCAACGGGCAATTTTGTTTCCGGAAAATAAAATTTGATATTAGGATATCATGCACCAATGAGTGGCGCATATGTGGATACAATGACACAATAAACTGCTTGAAAGTACTATCATTATAAATAATGGAATATTTCGTTTACTCAGTGTGCAAATGGGACCGACTGTATCTAGATTCTTTTGTCATTACAACGTTATGGACTTGTTGGTTATCGAGTTGTTTTTATTCTTCTTGGGAACCGATAGCTTCATGCATCCAGCTAATTTACTCGCTTCCCGGAGTCTATCGTAATCCTTGTGGAATAATTTAAAATTCCTTTAGTAAATACAAACTATTTGACGCATTCACCAGCTTACAATAGTGTCATTAAATGACATTGGATAGCATGGAGCATTGTCTGGCCAATGTATCAATCGATTCAGGGTGGTATCACAATCGTGGACAAACACCGTGTTATAGAGCCTGGTTGAACATTCATCTGACCACTTAGCCAGCTAGAGGCGTTCAAATCAGTGATAAACAACCATTCATTATTACAAATTGCATGATTATGCTTGTTTTACTATCAAATAACCTCCTCGCGTTGGAATAATAAAACACTCTGTCCCTCCAAATCGTTCAACATACGAGTCTGTTGATGGAGTCAACGCTGTGTAATGGTTTAGCTTAGGAATTGTTGCTGGGATATGAAAGCATTTGTTCGTATAATGCTGCATAGTCTATCATATATTCTATGGTCATTGTCCTCGTAAGTTTTTATCACCAATTGTAATTCGATTGGATCAATGACAGGCGATACCGAAGCGATAATTCAGAGGTTAATCTTTATGAGACTCTAGTCATAATACAGCGCGAGTAAAAAAAAATGTCCACCTGTGGTTTTATTCATTTATTCATATGAAGTTACAATTTATTGTATATATGAATATTACACATGGAAGGGTACTTCATCTCTCCACTATGTTCAACCATGGTATGTTTTATTCACGGAAGAAAATATACATTTACTGTGTATATACCAATGATGCTCAAGAAAGGAAAGTGCATTTTCTCCATAACGCAGAAATGAGTGAACACAGCAGTTTGTGAAGAAACTGGAATGAGACTCTTCACTGTTTATCTGTTTTTATCCCATCGGCAAATATGCCGGGATCATGTCGTCACGCTGTCCGGCTGGCTGGCTGGCTGGATGGATGGCTGGCTGGCTGGCTGGATGAACGACGTGACCGCTCTAAAAGGTGAACCGTTCCAGCTAGAGTCTTCAAATTTGGTATACTGCATTGTTGGGTGGTATAGCACAAGCCTATTGAAATTGGGCGCATTTAGTTGTTTCCATGGCAACATAACGAAAAATATCCATATAACGACGTGACCGCTCTAAAACGTGAACCGTTGCAGTTGGAGACTTCAAATTTGGTGGTATACAGCATTGTTGGATGGTAAAGCACAAGCCTGTTGAAATTATGGACATTTTGGTGGTTTTTGTGGTTCCATGGCAACATAACGAAAAATATCCACATGATGACGTGAACGTTCTAAAAAGCCGAACCATTGCAGCTAGAGACTTCAAATTTGGTATACAGCAATGTTGGGTAGTAAAGCACAAGGCTATTGAAATTGGGTAAATTTGGGTGTTTTGCTGTTTCCATGACAACATAATGGAAAATATCCACAGAATGAGGTTAATGCTTTAGAAACAGAACCATTGCAGCTAGACACTTCAAATTTGGTAGCATTATTGTGTGCTTGGTGTTTTGTCAGTTTCCATGGCAACAAATGGAAAATATCCACAGAATGGCGTTAATGCTTTAGAAACCAAATCATTGCAGCTACACACTTCAAATTTGGTAGCATATTGTGTGGTAAATCACAAGCCTATTGAAATTGGGTACATTTGTGACGATTTTTGAGTCTGTGTAAAAGGGTGCCAGGACAAAAGCCCCACGAACAATTCAGTCTTACAAGAAGATGGTTTGATCTGAACACCAACGTTTGACTAACGTCCTCTTATAAGAGCGGGTGGTTGGTGGATGCCCGCCCCTTTTATATCTAGTTGTCTCTAGCCAACTTTCCATACAAATAAACATGACTGTTTTCCCCCCAACTACTTCTATTTTCCCTTATTGAATGCCCTTCATCTGTCTATACCGGAGATTTATGTTGCTCATGTGAAAGGGACGGCAAGTTCACACTAGGCCGATGGGATCAAGTGTGGCCGTGGCCTCTAGTCAGATATTTCTGTTGCACATTTTCCCAGTGTGAGGTAACAACTCTCGGAGAGAAAGTCTTAAAGTGCAACAGTGCAACCTGAAAACAGCTAAACATGTGAAATGTCTCATCACTGTGTCCGTATTCAGGCATTTACACATTGTGTGGAGAAAGCACTTTCTATCCATGAGTGTCATTGGTATATACACATTATATCTGTATATTTTTATCCATAAATAAAACATACAATGGGTGGATATAGCCAAGAAGGGGATTACCCTTTGTTGCGTTATATTCATATATACAATATATTATATCTTCAGATGAATAAATTAACAAAACCACAGGTGGACATTTTTTTCGACTCACCCTGTATATAAGTATATGAACACTGATCAGGGGATAAAGAATTACTACTTGTCTGACCGTGTGTGCGTCGCAAGTTCTTGTTTGCACGAAACCGGTCGTTAAATCTGCTCACTTCACATCAGTTCTTCAGAAGATACATTCGGCGAACAGTCATCATGCTGTCGAGGTCAATAAGTCACAGGTCAAGGTCACAGCACCCCGAAATTGAATCTAACATTGTCTGGAATCTTGAAGCTACGATTCAACACACATCTTGAAACTTTACAGATGTGATATCCATGTGATTTCATAGATACCTATTTATATTTAGATCGAAGGTCAAGGTCATTGCTCTCCAAGACGCTCAGATAAGTATCATTAACCCAAGTTTTGAAAACTTCACAAATATGTTGCACATTTAATATCTATTCTAAGCATATTTATTTCGAGGTCAATAGGTCAAACTTAACTAGATTTACTGATTCTCGAAAATATAATATTCATTTCTTAACAAAGAATCTCAATACTTCAAACACTATTATTCACCCAAGAATAATTTCTTCACCACCCTTCACGTGGCCTCGTCATCGCTTATTATACATAATCTTCAAATTCTAGTTGCGTCATTGATGCCTTCATGAACTCCAAAATCCACATACATTCAAAATATCCAGGTAATTTCCATTTAACTCCCTCTGTACCAGTAGTTTTGACAGTTTCAAACTGATATCAACTCTGCCATGGTCATGAATGAGGCCAAAATAGGCTTTATCGTCGTCTACGTAATTTTATGGATGATACTCAGAGCTTCAAATAATCAAAATACAAAAATTAAAATGAAAAAAAAAGAAGAGAGAGAAAAAAAGAAAACGAAAAAATCGATGAAAATATTTTCTAGAAATTTCCTATTTCCTGTCAAGGACAGTTAATCCTGGAACTTTCTATCGGTACATGCCGATACGGTACAGAGAGGGTTAAGTTATCGTAGCCACCGTCACGTCTAGCTGAAAGGGTAATCGCTATACTGTACTCAAGCTGAGTGAAAAGCAACTCAAGTTGAGTGAAAATCTCACTCAAGTATTGAGTGGGATCAATTTCCACTCTTACTTGAGTGAAATTTCACTTTTTTAGAGAGTATCATCGTCTACGTAGTTTCATGGATGATACTCAGAGCTTCAAATAATCAAAATACAAAAAAAAAAAAATATATATATATATTTTCTAGAATTTTGGTATGTCAACATGGTCAAGGACAGTTAATCCTGGAACTTTCTATGGGTACATGCCGATACGGTACAGAGCGGGTTAAGTTATCGTAGCCACCGTCACGTCTAGCTGAAAGGGTAATCGCTACTGTACATAATATCACTTAATCTGATTCCATAATGAAATATTCATGATATGTACAGAATCATTGATTCCATACCAAATATCTCCTATTATGCTAGTACATTATATTTTTTCTGAAAGATGATGCAAAAGGGCAAAGCATATATCGATATATTATCATGATTCACAAAATCATTAGGGAATGTGAGAGCTTAAGGGGGAGGGGGAGGGTCCAGTTAAAATGACTTAATGTAAACAAATAAATTACAATTTTCATTCAAAGACCAACCACCTCTCTGACTGCAATTTGCAAATACAATCCCAACAATTGTGAAGAAAGTACCATTGACCTCTGCCACTTTCTATTTTTCATTGGGTAAAAAAGTGATGTATTATTACACCTTTAATATAAAACTTCACCACCTCAGGGAAAAGTAGTTCTTCACACATGGCAGAGATTCATATGACCTCCTCACATGTATGGGATCTTGTATTCACAAATTGCAGTCAGAGAGGTGGTTGGTCTTTGAATGAAAATTGTAATTTATTTGTTTACATTAAGTCATTTTAACTGCTCGTCGGACCTCAATGAAGTGTTGAGACATCTTTCTATATATTTTACATTGTATTATGTAGTATATTTTACCAGGAATTTGCTTCGTAGATTTGACTATGAAGATGATATTTTTCATGCTTCAAACTACACATAATGCAGGACAAGAAGTCAAATTTGGGGCTGTGTTTGTGTTATACGTTCTAAGGAAGATTGGGGGTAAGTAAAACCAGTGTTTTATTGTGTTCTGACGAGAGACCTGGAATTGAGATTTTTTACTTGGTGTTGGAAACTGGACCCTCCCCATCACCCTTAAGGCTCGATCAACACAGTGCTAGGAAGTTGGATAGGGTTTTGCGTGGCTCAGCAACAGTGCTCACCGATCAATTCAATCTGAACTGGGTGTCCCCAGACATCTTGTCTAACAGCTCATTTAAAAGTTTAATTTTCAGATTAAGTTATCAATATTTTCACCATGAAAAAGACTTGATTATGTATTTTTATATTAGTCGAAAATAAAACAAATTTCAAATATTGGAAGCCTGTCAGGGCACTTGGACCCTTAATGCATGTCATTGCATCCTGTTCAATAGCCACATCTGAGTTATTAGTCATATTCTCCCCAAGGCATATACGGACAAAGGCGGGTGAGAAAAAAAATTGTGTATTGGTGGTTGGCATGGTAATAAACAGATGATATTGTATACATGATACGGGGGGGGGGGGGATTGAGTGAAATAAGAATGTAATTGCATGTATATTAGATAATCACTGATAAGCGATGTCATATAAGCACGATTTAATATAGACAGAGTATAATGAAAGAGCTATCGGGAAATTAATACATAAATTGCTTGTTTACTGCTGTAAAACAGTAAGATAGATCGCCATGTAATAGGTGTCGAAGTTTGGTCACGAAGGCCGTAGGCCTGAGTGATCAAACGTGAAGACCCATCCTATTGCATGACGATCTATCCTACTTGTTTTACTGCAGTAAACAGGCAATTATTCCTATTCTACTATACCATGTATACAACAAACGGCAGAATTGTGGACATTTTTCACGCATAGGAATATATTTATCATGTAATTGCACGTTAGCATCCCTATACGTGATCAAAAATGCGTTCGTTCATGAAGCAAACGACACATGAAGTCGCGTGCTCGAAATCGACACGCAGGGGACGAGTCCACAGTATGACAGCTATGGGCATGCTAAACGCTTGTAATGTTCAATACCAATGGATTTCAAGAATATTCCAACTCTAGCGTGAACCTAGGCTTTTAAATACATTACTGTGGATCCGGTACTTCATATACAATGGTCATATCGCAGTACACGGATTAGCCTCCCCCTTCCCTCCGGTAGAGTGCAACTGGGCACGTGAAGAATATGATGACGTCAAACTATCCACACCGAACTGCTCATCAAATGACGTCTATTGGAATTAGATACCACCTGGGCTTCCTTCCTTATATGTAATAATGTTATTTGGTAAAACACATGGGGTGTGGTAGAATATCAGACTTTGTTAGTCGATGACCTCTAGTTATGGGAAGTCATTGGGGACGGCGATTGTTTTATACGGAAACAACGAATCAGAGAACCCACAAATGGCAGTGAACTTTAGATGCAAAGAAAACACCCAGCTGAAATCGTTGAGTTTGCGAGAAAATAAATAGAATATACTAGTAGTTTCCCGGACAAGCCCCCAAGTGTCTGCCCACAATTACGTGTACCATCGAAAGGGATCTAAATTCAGATGTAAAGTAAATATATATGTTTATTCATCAATTTAAAAGATAGATAGCATGGCATTTGAACAGAGAATATATGGTGGGACATTCCAGGAGTATGTTGTTATAGTGCAGGAGAATATTTTATATGGATAACAACTTATATATTCAAAATTTATAAATTATTCGCGGAATTTGGTATCAGCGTTTTTGGGCAGTAGGGCTAAGAAAAATCAGAAAATCGAAATTAGATAAAAATAAGATAACTTAATTTAACGTCGATATTTGAACAACACAGCGTTATTCCACGAGAGAATAGTATAATCGACGAACATTAATATTTCGTTATGTGGTATTTTGAGCCGCATTTTCGGTTCAGCGATAAATGTATGCGGCCAAGTTTTGAACAGAATATGTCAAATGGAATCGTTTCTTTGTATGAGTATTACAATTTTTTGTGCGTATACTCATTTTAAGAAAAAAAAATCACTATTTTTTAGGCAAGCCGCAAACGATTTTTAATTTTTTATTTAACTAATTTTGTTTTGTTAAACTGGCAAAATACCTGAGAGTTTGACTGAAAAGTTGCGTTTTCGTAGTTTTTCTTAAAAGCTTTCGCCTTTTTACCTGGTGTCCAAAGATATATCGTAGTAAGTCTCATTTCCAAGCCCAAGATGGCCGAGTGGTCTAAGGTGCTTCCCTTGTGACCACTAGCCTCACACCGCTGAAGCGACACGGGTTCGAGCCCAGGTGGCGCATGTGTGAAAGTTTGTCAGTTATCAGTACATGGTTTTCTCCGGGTACTCCGGCTTCGCCCACCGATCAAACAGCCACCTTATGAGCGAAATAACTTTGAGAGTGAGAATAAATTGCTCCCCCCCCTCCCTAGGCTAGCGCCAGGGCGAATTGATCCCGTGGATGGCCCCACATAGAGGCCAATGAACTTGAAATATTGTTTCTGAAAAATAACACCAGAATGATGTAACGAATCATTTCCGAATTTAGTATCTGGATATCATGCCACAATAGATCACAATATTTCGCTTGAAATCGGTTTCTGTCCACAGAATTAACCATCCTCGTGAGCCAGTGTATCAATCGAAGGGTTATACGATTTCTTCGAGGATTTGGGTATTACCTGGACTTGTGCAAATTTGCAAAATAGTAGGTGAACCTTGCTAATGGATGTCGCTTGTGTTGTATTTTGTCTACATACATGATTAGGTGGCGCCTAATGATGAAATGATGAAATTTCGGTCCGAATTAAAAAAATAGAGCAATTGTTTCCATGGATCATTCTACAAGATGTTGCTTGGTTATCGTTTTCCGTCCACATATGCTCATAGTTGGCTCCGCCAGGGACCAACTTAAATGTATATCTCGGACAATAAATTAAAACGACTGAACGGATTCTAGACTCGTACCTTGCTCCCGGACTCACGGAGATCTGAAGACAAGTAATGAGTAGCCATCTTGCCATCAGTGACTGGCTGATTGGTCGATCAAATTTTCTCTGATTTCAAAATCTGTTTACGTTTGAAGAAATCCCATAATACCTCCGCATGTCAGGTGATTTATGACGGAAAGAACTACATCGCAGTAACATTTGCGATGAAATTTAGATATTTATTTCGAAAAAAATAACTACTGCACATGCCCGGCTGAAGCCACCGATCCAGATCTGGACAAGTGACGTCACTCGGCCAGACAGATCAGCCAGTCGCTGATGGCCAGATGGCTACGGATTGCTTGTCCTCAGATCTCCGCGAGTCTGGGGGCAAGGTACGATTCTTTCCTTTGTGGATTCCATGTCACAAGAAGTAAAGTGGTGTTTCGTCTACACTTGCCGCCTGGAAATTTGGTTTCTGCACAATAACACCAGACTGACTTAACGGATTCTTTTAGAATTTGGTACGTGGATACTGTGCCAAAATAATTTCGCTTGATGGATCGTCTACAAATTACAAGCGTCTAGTCCGTCATTCATAATTCAGCCGTCGTCCATTAAAGAATATCCGCGTCTATAATCCAAAGATCTATTCCATATTCCATATAACAGTATTAGCGCCAAATTCAAAAAGACAATCATAGCATACATAAACATAGGCTAGTTTCCTGCAAGAGAGAAGCGGTCAACAGTTTTCAACGATGCCGACAAGACATCATGATGTTCCAAAAATATAAAATTCGTATCGCTGATCAGTATTCTTAATCCATAATAATCGTTGTAAAGTCGTCTACAAATTCCTATCTATATGTGGCGCCGCCTGGAGGCCAACGGGCAATTTTGTTTCCGGAAAATAAAATTTGATATTAGGATATCATGCACCCATGAGTGGCGCATATGTGGATACAATGACACAATAAACTGCTTGGAAGTACTATCATTATAAATAATGGAATATTTCGTTTACTCAGTGTGCAAATGGGACGGACTGTATTGGATTATTTTGTCGTTACAACGTTATGGACTTGTTGGTTATCGAGTTTTTTATTCGTCTTGGGAACCGATAGCTCCATGCATCCAGATAATTAACTCGCTTCCCGGAGTCTATCGTAATCCTTGTGGAATAATTTAAAATTCCTTTAGTAAATACAAACTATTTGACACATTCACCAGCTTACAATAGTGTCATTAAATGACATTGGAGAGCATGGAGCATTGTCTGGGCAATGTTTCAATCGATTCAGGGTGGTATCACAATCATGGACAAACACCGTGTTACAGAGCCTGGTTGAACGTTCATCTGACCACTTAGCCAGCTAGAGGCGTCATCAGTGATAAACAACCATTTATTATAACAAATTGCATGACTACGATTGTTTTACGGTCAAACAACCTCCTCGCGTTGCAATAATAAAACACTCCGTCCCTCCAAATCGTTCAACATACAACGTGTCTGTTGATGGAGTCAACTCTGTGTAATGGTTTAGCTTAGGATTTTTTGCCGGGATATGAAAGCATTTGTTCGTACAATGCCATGGTCATTGTCCTCGTAAGCTTTTATCACCAATTGTAATTCGATCGGATCAATGACAGGCGATACTGAAGCGATAATTCACAGGTTAATCTTTATGAGACTCTAGTCATAATACAGGGTGAGTAAAAAAAAAGCCCACCTGTGGTTTTATTCATTTATTCATATGAAGTTACAATTTATTGTGTATATGAATATTACACATGGAAGGGTACTTCATCTCTCCACTATGTTCAACCATGGTATGTTTTAATCACGGAAGAAAATATATATTTATTGTGTATATACCAATGATGCTCACGAAAGGAAAGTGCATTTTCTCCATAACGCAGAAATGAGCGAACACAGCAGTTGGCGAAGAAAGAGGAATGAGACTGCTCACTGTTTATCTGTTTTCAGATATCTCTGTTGCACATTTTGCCAGTGTCAGGGAACAACTCTCGGAGCAACAGTGCAAACTGAAAACAGCTAAACATGTTCAGTGTCTCATTCCTGTGTCTCTTTTCATGCATTTCCACACTATGTAGAGAATGCACTTTCTATCCATGATCGTCATTGGTATATACACATTATATCTGGAAATTTTTATCCATAAATAAAACATACAATGGGTGGATATAGCCAAGAAGGGGATTACCCTTTGTTGCGTTATATTCATATACACAATATATTATATCTTCAGATGAATAAATTAACAAAACCACAGGTGGACAATTTTTGCGACTCACCCTGTATACAAGTATATGAACCCTGATCAGGGGATAAAGAATTACTGCTTCTCTGTCCGTGTGTGCGTCGCAAGTTCTTGTTTGCACGGAACCGCTCGCTAAATTAGTTCACTTCACATCAGTTCTTCAGAAGATACATTCGGCAAACAGCCATCATGCTGTCGAGGTCAATAAGTCACAGGTCAAGGTCACAGCACCCGAATTTGAATCTAACATTGTCTGAAATCTTAAAGCTACGATTCAACACACATCTTGAAACTTTACAGATGTGATATCCATGTGATTCCATAGATACCTATTTATATTTAGATCGAAGGTCAAGGTCATTGCTCTCCAAGACGTCCAGATGGGTATCATTAACCCAAGATTTGAAAACTTCACAGATATGTTGCCCATTTGATATCTATTTAAGCATATTTATTTTGAGATCAATAAGTTAAACTTAACTAGATTTACTGATTCTCGAAAATATAATATTCATTTCTTAACAAAGAATCTCAATACTTCAAACACTATTATTCACCCAAGAATAATTTCTTCGCTATCCTTCACGTGGCCTCGTCATCGCGTATTATACATAATCTTCAAATTCTAGTTGCGTCATTGATGCCTTCAAGAACTCCAACAGAATCCACATACATTCAAAATATCCAGGAAGTTACCATTTAACTCCCTCTGTACCAGTAGTTTTAACAGTTCCAAACTGATATCAACTCTGCCATGATCATGAATGAGGCCAAGATAGGCTTTACTCTATAGAAAACTTGAGTGAAGTGTTCCACTCAAGTTTGAGTGAAATGTACCTGTTCACTCAAACTTGAGTTACTTTTCACTCAACTTGAGATACTTTTCCCTCAACTTGAGTTAAAACAACTTAAGTTCACTCAACTTGAGTGGGATCAATTTCCACTCTTATGCTCGAGTGAATGTCACTCAAGTTGAATGCGTTTAACTCAAGCTGAGTGAAAAGCAACTCAAGTTGAGTGAAAATCTCACTCAAGTATTGAGTGGGATCAATTTCCACTCTTACTTGAGTGAAATTTCACTTTTTTAGAGAGTATCATCGTCTACGTAGTTTCATGGATGATACTCAGAGCTTCAAATAATCAAAATACAAAAAAAAAAAAATATATATATATATTTTCTAGAATTTTGGTATGTCAACATGGTCAAGGACAGTTAATCCTGGAACTTTCTATGGGTACATGCCGATACGGTACAGAGCGGGTTAAGTTATCGTAGCCACCGTCACGTCTAGCTGAAAGGGTAATCGCTACTGTACACAATATCACTAAATCTGATTCCATAATGAAATATTCATGATATGTACAGAATCATTGATTCCATACCAAATATCTCCTATTATGTCAGGACATTATATGTTTTCTGAAAGATGATGCAAAAGGGCAAAGCATATATCGATATATCATCATAATTCACAAAATCATTGGGGAATGTGAGAGCTTACGGCTCGATCAACACAGTGCTAGGAAGTTGAATACGGTAAAGTTGTGTGTCTCAGCAACAGTGCTCACCGACCAATCCAGTCTAAATTGAGCATATGCAGACATCTTGTCTAACAGCTAATTTTAAAGTTTAATTTTCAATTAAGTTATCAATATTTTTACAATGAAAAAGAATTGATTATGTATTTTCATATTAGTAGAAAATAAAACAATTTTCGAATATCGGAAGTCTGTTAGGGAACTTCGACCCTTAATGCATGTCATTGCATCCTGTTCAATAGACACATCTGAGTTATTAGTCATATTCTCCCCAATGCATATACAGACAAAGGCGAGTGAGAAAGAATTTTGTTTATTGGGGGTTGGCATGGTAATAAACAGATGATATTGTATACATGATACCCGGGAGGATTGAGTGAACTAAGAATGTAATTGCATGTATATTAGATAATCACTGTCATATAAGCACGATTGAATATAGACAGAGTATAATGAAAGAGCTATCGGAAAATTAATAAATAATTGCTTGTTTACTGAGGTAAAACAAGTGGGATAGATCGCCATGTAATAGGAGTCTAAGTTTGGTTACGAAGGCCGTAGGCACATGCAAGTCGCGTGCACGAAATTGACACTTTCTATCGGTACATGCCGATACGGTACAGAGAGGGGACGTGTCCACAGTATGGCAGCTATGGGCTTGCTAAACGCTTGTAATGTTCAAAATGATGAAAAACAATGTTAACAATTACCAATGAATTTTAAGAATATTCGAACTATAGCGTGAACCTTGTCTTTTTAAATACATTACTCTGGACCCGGGACTTTATATACAATGATCATATCGCAGTACACGGATTAGCTCCCCCCCTTCCGGTAGAGTGCAACTGGGCACGGGAAGAAAATGATGACGTCAAACTATCCACACCGAACCGCTCATCAAATGACGTCTATTGGAATTAGATACCACCTGGACTTCCTTCCTTATATGTAATAATGTTATTTGATAAAACACGGGGGGTGTGGTAGAATATCAGAATTTATTAGTCGATGACCTCTAGTTATGGGAAGTCATTGGGGACGGCGATTGTTTTATATGGGAACAACGAATCAGAGAACTTACAAATGGCAGTGAACTTTAGATGCAAGGAAAACATCCAGCTGAAATCGTTGAGTTTGCGAGAAAATAAATAGAATATACTAGTAGTTTCCCGGACAAGCCCCCAAGTGTCTGTCCAAAATTCCGTGTACAATCGAAAGGGATCTAAATTCTGATGTAAAGTAAATATATATGTTTATTCATCAATTTAAAAGATAGATAGCACGGAAGTTGAATAGAGAATATATGGTGGGACATTCCAGGAGTATGTTGTTATAGTGCAGGAGAATATTTTATATGGATAACAACTTATATATTCAAAATTTATAAATTATTCGCGGAATTTGGTATCCGCGTTTTTGGGCAGTAGGGCTAAGACAAATCAGAAAATCGAAATTAGATAAAAATAAGATAACTTAAGTTAACGTCGATATTTGAACAACACAACGTTATTCCACGAGAGAATAGTATAATCGACGAACATTAATGTTTCGTTGTGTGATATTTTGAGCTGCATTTTCGGTTCAGCGTTAAATGTATGCGGCCAAGTTTTGAACAGTATATGTCATATGGAATCGTTTCTTTGTATGAGTATCACACAGTTTTGTGAGTATACTCATTTTAAGAAAAACAATCACTATTTTTTAGGCAAGCCGCAAACCATTTAAGTTTTTATGTAACTAATTTTGTTTTGTTAAACTGGCAAAATACCTGAGGGTTTGGCTGAAAAGGTTTCGTAGTTTTTCTTGAAAGTCTTGGCCAAAGATACATCATAGTAGTGTCATTTCCTAGCCCAAGGGGGCACTCGGTGGCCGAGTGGGCTAAGGTGCTTCCATTGTATACCGCTAGCTTCACACCACTGAAGCGACAGGGGTTCGAGCCCAGATACGTGGCGCATGTGTGAAAGTTTGTCAGTTACATGGTTCTCTCCGGGTACTCCGGCTCCCTTCACCAATCAAAGAGCCTGTCACCGTATGAGCGAAATAACCTTGAGTGTGACAATAAACCAAATTGCCCCCCCCCCACCACTCCAAGGAGATTTGACCCCCCCGAACTCCAAGGTGTAAGACAAAAATATGGGGGAGGGGGTGACATGTATGGAAGCCGATAGCGGCCACTCGTGTTCTCGCTATCTCGTCATGTAGATTTGGCCAGGTGAGATGGCGAGAATACGAAAATTAGGGGCGCGAATGGCCGATAGCGGCTATCAAGAAGGTCGCGGCACGATAACACGAGAACACGCGAATGATGCCATTAGCGAGTTGCGTTCTACCATTCGCATGTTCTCGTCCTCTCGCATACTCGCCTCAGGATAGTTCGCGACACGCGGCACGCGAACGCGCGAATGGCTAATAGCGGCCATCAAAAAGGTCGTGGCACGATAACACGAGAACATTAGCGAGTCGCGACCTACCATTCGTGTGTTCTCGTCCTCTCGCATACTCGCCTCAGGATAGGTCGCGGCACGCGAACACTCGAACGGTGCTTCCGGTTCAGTTCATGTTCAGATCATAGGCCCCTATTTTATTTTATAGAATGACATTGAGTGTTGTTTTGTTTAGGGGAAGATTTTTCCAAGATTCTACTGATAGGCTTGACCAATTTGGAGATTTGGAGATGACGACGAGAAACAATATAAACGGGGGATCAAAGATAGAAAACTCCTTATCTTTTATCGATGATGATGATTTTGTCGAGATACATGTATATGGCCAATTGCTCGCCAATAAATGTCAATGATCTTTTATCTTACGTTAGTCCGTTTTCGTTGTCATACCTGTTGCACTGTTGGAGACGTACAGCTTCCGGATCTGCACATGAACTGAACTAGAAGCACCGTTCGCGTGTTCGCGTGCCGCGGGTCGCGACCTATTCTGAAGCGAGAAGACGAGAACCCGCGAATGGTAGGTCGCGATTCGCTAATGACATCGATCGCGTGTTTGTGTTATCGTACCGCGACCATTTTGATGGCCGCTATCAACCATTCGCGCGTTCGCGTGCCGATATTTGATATTTGAACGCGTGCGATTGAATATCTCGAAAATCGTTCCGTGTGCGGAAAGTGGAAACGGGAGATTTTGTTGCAAGCAACAGAATCCAAAGTTTCAGCGTTTTTAATATTTCGGCGACAGAATCTCCAGATAAATTTACGCCGGCGACAGAAGTTGCTCGTGTGCGTTAAACGGGAAACTTTGCATCCTGTTGACGCAAACTTCAGCCAATCAAAAGCGAGGTGGGTATCATGTGATGATAGCTCATGCAGAGTTGCAACACTGTCGCTTCGTGTGAGGGCAAAGTAGAACAAGGATGCAAATCGCCGGCGTCCAAATATCATGCAGAGTTGCCACACTGTCGCCTCGTGTGCGGACAAAGCAGAACAAGGATCCAAAATCGCCGGCGTCCAAATATCTTGTTGTTTGCGATTTCATGCGCTCGTGTGCGCCGGGTTCAATGGCATCGTTCGTGTTTTCTCGTGTTATCGTACCGTGATCTTTTTGATGGCCGCTATTAGCCATTCGCGCGTTCGAGTGCCGCGTGTCGCGACCTATCCTGAGACGAGTATGCGAGAGGGCGAGAACACGCGAATGGTAGGTCGCGACTCGCTAATGGCATCGTTCGCGTTTTCCCGTGTCATCGTGCCGCGACCTTTTTGATGGCCGCTATCGGCCATTCGCGCCCTTAGTTTTCGTATTCTCGCCATCTCGCCTGGCCAAACCCACAGGACATGGGTAGGCCGCGAATGGCCAATGCCAGATAGGGTTAATGCTCTATACCACGAACTATCGTCAAGGTTGCTGACAGTCAATATCAGGTTAGGTTTTGCGTAAATTTTATATGAGCAAATATGCGTATTTGCGTAAATTTTATATGAGTAAATCATCAATGAAATATTGCCATCCGCGACCTTTTGGACCTGACGGATCGTGACCTTCAGCGAACGTTGTTCCCATTCATAAAAAATTAGACAATAGCGATATAGAAAATTACCGTCCCGTATCCCTCCTTTGTATTTGTAGTTTAGTTTTGGAGAGGTGCATTTTCAACCGTATATACCATGTGGTTGAGCCATTGATATGTAAATTACAACACGGGTTTGTAAAGGGTCGTTCGCTTTAGACAATTCAGGCCAGGTGGATTTTTTATATCTCGACTTTTCCAAAGCATTCGACTCTGTGCCCCAAAGCGTGTTGTAATCGATGGCTCTTTTTCCGCTTGGTGTGACGTAATATCTGGCGTCCCACAAGGATCTATTCTGGGACCATTGATGTTTTTAATGTGTGTAAATTTGAGAAAGAATGGATTAGGTGTAAGGCTAAAGCAAAAGCTTTGAGGAAGACAATATTTATTCAGAAAAGAAAATTATTTGATAGGACAGTACAAAGGTGTAAACGATCCTATTGGTTTAAGGAACTACAGGAACTTTCAAATCTGAGAAAAGATCGCCCAAAAGATCTCTGGAAAAAAATTGGAAAAGTTGGTGTTGGCCTGGATAGACTGAAGAGTATTTTCCCATGGAAGTTGATGTTTTGGGTAAATGGAAGGATGTGTTTCGGGATGTGTTGAGGAAGTATACCAGATAGTTTTTCGTGCCAGAAATGGTAGAGCCACTGGTAAGGATAATATTCCTATTGAAGTTCTTAGAAGTGACACTGTTATCACTTTCTTGCATAGACTGTTCAATGTGTGCTTTGAAAAGGGAATGACTCCGTCTCTGTGGTCAAAGGGGATTATAAGTCCGGTGCCGAAATCTATAATATTAAGGACCCTCTTTCCTATAGGGGAATAACACTCGCCCCGGTTGTATATAAGTTGTACTGCTCTGTTTTGAATGATAGGCTATCAGCATGGGCCGAAAGAGGCAGTTTAATATGTGACGAACAAAATGGTTTCCGATCCGAACGCAATACGGTAGACCATATCTCATCGCTTGTAAATATTATTGAGACTCGTAAGAAGAAGAGACAGAACACATTTGCTGCATTTATTGACTTTCGCAAAGCCTATGACTCTATAAATAGACAGAACCTATGGTTCCGTCTTAAATCAGTTGGTATCGATGGAAATTTTTTGAAAGCTATTATGTCAATTTATAATAACGTTTCATGCTGTGTGAAATTGAATGGTTTATTTTCGGAATGCACTGTCAGAAAAAATTTGTAACACTTATTGAACGCGTAAAAGCGTTCATCCCTGACTAATTTTAGCGGTTGCTGGAATAAGTTGAAATAATGATGTGGAATTAATCAACTGGTCCATTTTGAACAATAATGAAAAGAAAAAGGTACCAAAAATTCCACAACGCTAAGTATCTCAACAATCGAAATATGGGGTTGGACGGCACTGAACACTAACGTTCATATTGATGTCCAAATCAGGACACCATATCGTGTTAAAAACTGAACACTTAACGTTCATATCCGAACACTAGAGAACAGGTATGAACACGCGTATTCAGAATTGATCATCATATTTGAACACCAATGTTCACAAATGAACACATATTCTGTAACACTTTTGGAACACTAGCGTCCGCTTGAACATGTAAAAGTGTTCTATTATGCGTAAAAGTGTTCAAAAGTGCACACTTCAGAATGAACACTAATTGTTCAGAGTTCCAATATTCAACACTCGGCGATATTGTGGACAACCCATGTCGTTGTGTTTATTGATGACGATCTATGATGAGCTTGATAACACTTCAGTGACATATTTTAAGTAAATGTCTTTGCATACTAGTTTTCGCACTTGAACACTTTTACATGTTTGAAAGGTGTTACAAACTAGTGTGCAATTCAGTGTTCAGGATTTGCACACTTTTATTGACAGTGTGGTTTGATGTCAAATGTGGACTAAGACAAGGATGTGTTCTTTCTCCTCTTCTTTTCAATATATATATTGACAATTTATCGTTATATTTGAAGAGTTTTGATAAGGGAGTTAACACTGATGGAGAGTTGGTCTGTATTTTACTTTATGCAGATGACATTGTATTGTTAGCGCAATCTAGTGAACACCTGAAGTTCCTCCTTGAACATCTATCATTATGGTGTGTTGATAACAAAATGACAGTTAATCAAGATAAATCAAAAGTTATACATTTTCGGAACCCATCAGTACCTAAATCTTCAGATAACTTCACATGTGGTGACAAAGTCTTGGATTGTAGTGGACAAATACGTGTATCTGGGTTTGCTAATAACAGAGCATTTAGATTATAATATGATGACAAAATGTGTCGCACAATCTGCAAGCCGTGCGCTTGGTTTGTTTATTGCAGAGTGTAAAACTATGGGAGGTGTACCTTACCAAATCTTTAGTATGCTTTATGAGACTATGGTTGTGCCTGTTATGACATATGGTGCGTCGGTTTGGGGAACATCAGACAAATCTTCTATTAATGCGGTACAACATGAACGTTTTTATCTTGGTGTAGGTAGATACACCCCAAATGCGGGTATTAATGGAGAAATGTGGTGGCTGCCGATGGGTATTAAACAATGGAATAGAGTTATTGATCACTGGACAAAATATACAAATATGAATAGAGATAGAATTAACAACAAAATTTTCAGATGGGCGTTCAACTCTTCAGGCAAAATTGTAAAAATTGGAGTTATAGTGTGTGCCAGATGTTAGAGGAAATCGAGTGTTTTCATATCTCAAATATTGATCCTAAGTTTGCCATTAAATATGTAGAGCAAAAGCTTTTTGATCGATATATACAAAAATGGAGGAGTGATATGAAGAGTAGTAAGCTTCGTTGGTATAGGGAATTTAAGAATAATTATGGAGTTGAAAGCTATGTGCAAACAGTATTTCAGAAAAAGCATAGAAGTGCTCTTTCAAAATTCAGGTGTGGAGTAGCTCCGATAAGGATAGAAATCGGTCGATATGAAAATCTAGCTATTGAGCAAAGGGTATGTCCAATCTGCAATAATGGTATTGAGGATGAGCTGCATGTTCTTGTGACTTGTCCAGTTTATGACGTCTTAAGGTACGACATTCTTTCATAAATCAATTTTATGTATAGGGACCGTTTTGTGATTTTGTCTGACCAGGACTTATTAATTATAATGCTGTCGTGTACTTCGCTACCAAATTAAGTGCCAAAACCCGTTTCTTAATTCTAGAACGACGGAGAAGTATTTTATATTCGTGAGCAAATGAATTTTATCTGTACGTTCAAGTATTTGTTCTATAGTATCTGTCTCTCATATCTCTATAAGAGTGGCATTTGTATATATTTTAATTCAATTCTATGTATTTTTATCTGTATATGCAAATGGTGAGACGTTATTAAACTAATAAACTATATCTGTAAACGATCTGCCAGAATGCGTCAGTGAAAATACTATTTTAGATCTGTTTGCTCTGTTCCAAGTGTATTAGACACGTCACTAATTTAAATGACTGTGCAGAGCTCCAGAATGATATTGACAGTTTGCTATGATGGAGCTCTGTGTGGGACATGAAGTTCAATGCTGGGAAATGCAAGCTTCTGATAGTGACTAGGAAGCGTAGCATAATCTATGGTGGCCGATAAGGGACATCGCTGCATTGTCTCAGACATGTGGTTTGGTAACACGAAGGCAGCATGCGAAGTGCGAAGGCAGGATGCGAAGTGCGAAGGCAGGGTGCGAAGTGCGAAGGCAGGATGCGAAACGCGAAGTCCAAACACGAAGGCAGGATGCGAAGCGCGAAGGCAGGATGCGAAGTGCGAAGTCCAAACACGAAGGCAGGATGCGAAGTGCGAAGGCAGGATGCGAAGCGCGAAGTCCAAACACGAAGGCAGGATGCGAAGTGCGAAGGCAGGATGCGAAGTCCGAAGTCCAAACACGAAGGCAGGATGCGAAGCGCGAAGGCAGGATGCGAAGTGCGAAGTCCAACACGAAGGCAGGATGCGAAGCGCGAAGTCCAAACACGAAGGCAGAATGCGAAGCGCGAAGTCAAACAAATGCCACTGCGCATGACCCGATGAAAGTGAGGCCAGGCCGCCATTTGCATTATTTTATTTACCAATGCCGAGACCAGAGTATAGTCGCCTTTCTCGTCGGGATGGTTTACATGAAGAATAAAGTTTGTATGTGTTTAGATACACGAGCACATGTCCAGTCTTTCTTTATTACCGGAACCATTTCGTCACTCGTTACAGTCAATATCGCTGATTTTCTTGATTCAAAGCATAGTTCATTTATGCTCGATTTACAGAAGACAACGTCATCCGTCAGTATTTTAACGTCGGATATACGAATGTGGAGATTTGCCAAATTCTTCATATCAATCACGACATCTGCATCAGGTGAAAATGTGAGTTACATGCATAGAGTAAAAATCCTATCAAGAATTATTGTTATTAAACAATCAGCTTTTTCCACATTTCAAGATAGAAACCTAAGATCAACAATTAGCATATTAGCCTCTAGCTCACCGGTGAGAGGGCAGTTTCTTTCACTTGTTTATGATAAAGAGTTTAATTTTATCATGGATAACATCATCGGCTTTACATGTATGTAAATGTCTTATAAATTAGCCATCCACTTGACATAGTGGTTCTGTAATTTATTAGAACATATGATGAGCAGTAGTTCAGGAGTCCAGGTAATACTTACAATAAAGGAAAATAGTAGTATATAAAGCGCTTCTGTGGTCCGATTTAGGGGCGATCACTCTGTTTGAATAATTCCTGGTTATCTACCCTGATTCGAACATTTCTGCCCCTAAATCGGACCCTAGATGCCCTTTTACTACTTATTAAATTGACGTCACTATGACGTCACATCCGGTGACGTGTCATCCGGGTCAAAGGTTAAAGGACACTTCCGGTCACGTGACGGCTTAGCAAGAGTTATTTGCCCCTTCATAAGACCCCAGTGACTTCCAATGTGAATCTCCCGGAATGCACGTCATCAAACATGGTCCCTGACAATATCTCCAGCTATATGCCCAGCATAAATGGCAAGTGGGGCACCCTCAGTTTCTCCGCATAGCCATACAGCGAGAGAAGGGAAATCCCCCTGGATTCGAACCCGTACTGTGCGCTTCAGAAGGGGGAAATTTATCTACTACGTCACGAGTCAGCCCATACTAGGCAAGGTTGAAAATACCCTAATTTATCACATTTCAGAGTAAACTGTAGTGTTTTGATTGGTTAATTACCATAGTGCATTAGACCGTATTGCAATTCTTCGTTAGCCACCGTTGGTATACCAATTCGGAATTCTCGTATACCTATGCTGTCAAGGACGCGCGTGTCCATATACCAACGCAGTGAAGGACGCGCGTGCAACACCTGCAGACAAAGCCTGTTCCAGCCGAATTTGTCTGCGCGAGTTTGTATGGGCAAGTTCCGCCACTGGAACAAGTTGTGCGAGGCAAATTGCGTATTTGCGGATGCAGATAGAAATAAATTATCATCCAAAGCTTTATAGGCCGCATAAACAGGAACGTCAGAGTGTCAGCTAAGTATTTCATCCAGTTTATCGTTCATCGCGGAACAGATCGAAAGAGATCGAAGCTGCCTGCCCGATTCACGATGTCTTACGTTGTTCAACGTTGAGTTGTATGCCTGTTTGTCTTTCGAGTTGTTGATATATGTTAAACCAACCAGGACAAGCAGCCAGAGGATGCTAGGTCCACCGCCAAAATTGCACCAATATTTATAAGCGCTGTCGGTTTCAGAAGATATTCATGAGGATGGCAACAGCTACTTCACAGGCGTAAGAAGCAGAGGGGACGTTCCCCCTTCCCAGGTTTTGAGATCAACTTCGAATGGCTGACTGAATGTTGATTGCTACTGTGATATATTTTCTTTACCATGTAGCATGAAAATTATGTAACCGAAATGCAACCCCAAGAGACAGCTCATGGCATATTATCTGCAAACTAAATTTGACAAGAATATGAAGACATCCTCAACCTATTGCCCAGAAACCAAATTTAGACTTTGCCACAAGGAGTCACCACCTGTAGGTGCAAGCAGGCAAAACACAATCCCAAATGACATCTCATGTCATGGTATCGGCATATGAACTTTGAGACTCTGAGGAGGGGTCCTCAAGTTATTGCTGGTACTAGATGCCCACCGGTGTTCATGTTATTTGGGGCGGGTCACATATGAATACAAAATTTGAGAATAATCTGATGAGCAGTTGCCAAATTATTGCCCGGAAACCAAATTTAGACTTTGCCACAAGGAGTCACCACCTGTAGGTGCAAGCAGGCAAAACACAATCCCAAATGACATCTCATGTCATGGTATCGGCATATGAACTTTGAGACTCTGAGGAGGGGTCCTCAAGTTATTGCCGGTACTAGATGCCCACCGGTGTTCATGTTATTTGGGGCGGGTCACATATGAATACAAAATTTGAGAATAATCTGATGAGCAGTTGCCAAATTATTGCCCGGAAACAAATTTTTCCACCAGGAGACGCCACCTGTAGGCAGAAGCGGGAAAAATACAATCCCAAGGAACATGGTATCGTGGGGACATCTGCATACCAAATTTGAGAAGAATCCGATGAGGGTCCTCAAGCTATTGCCCAGAAACCAAGTTTAGATTTTGACACCAGGTGACGCCACCTCTAGGCGCAAGTCAGTGAAATGCATTATCGAGCGACATCTTATGTCACGGTACATTCATACAAAATTTGAGAAGAATCCGATGGTCAGTTCTCAAGTTATTACCCGGAAACGAATTTGTGATGTTGCCACCAGGTGGCGCCACCTGTGAGTGCAAGTGAGCGAAAGGCAATCCCAAGCAACAGCTCCTGGCATGGTAAATGCATGCCAAATTTGAGAAGAATCCGATGAGCCGCAACGTTTCTCATGTTACCCAGAAAGGTACATATGTAGGATATTTCAAAGAAATTCGACCAAGTGTTTCTAAGTTATCACTTGCAGCATGGAATAATGGAATGAACTCTAGTGGCGCCACCTACGGGTGGATTTTGTTGAAACGCATCACCAACGGTGTTTTGTCGCGGGGAATGCATTTACCAAATTTCGAAGAAATCCGACAAATTGTTCGAAAGTTATCGCTCGCGAAGGATTTGAACAAACATGAACGGACATGCATTAAAGATTGGAACAAGACCCAGTGGCGCCACCTACAGGCGGATCTTGCTGAAACGTAATACCAGCGACGTCTTGTCGCAAAGAATGCAGATGCCAAATTTCGGAGGAATCCGACAAAGCATTTAGGAGTTATCGCTTACGCAGTATTTGCACGGACATGCACTAAATATTGGAACAAGACCCAGTGGCGCCACCTACAGGCGGATCTTGCTGAAACGTAATACCAACAGACGTCTTGTCGCAAAGAATGCAGATGCCAAATTTCGGAGGAATCCGACAAAGCATTTAGGAGTTATCGCTTACGAAGTATTTGCACGGACATGCACTAAAGATTGGAACAAGACCCAGTGGTGCCACCTACAGGCGGATCTTGCTGAAACGTAATACCAAGAGACGTCTTGTCGCAAAGAATGCAGATGCCAAATTTCGGAGGAATCCGACGAAGCATTTAGAAGTTATTGCTTACGAAGTATTTGCACGGACATGTCCGTGCATGCACGGACACATAGAAGCAAGAATCATTTTAAAGTCCCCGGCCGCGTTGCGGCGGGGGACAAAAATAGCTCTTCAATGTGATAAATTCGTTATCGGGCTCGTGAAAATATTTATCTTCTCGACGAAATATCAGCTTGTATACCAAGGCAAGACACTGGTATAACTTATAATACCTACCGGAGGGCAGATTTGTATACGGCTATGGTGTAGGCCCATTCCAGCGCAGTGGACAATGTTTGACCTAATGGAAAACCCACTCATGGATATTTGCGGCATGGGGTGTGACCGCTTGTTTTCTTCATCTCAAGCTGTGGAACACGATGGGAGGGGTCTCGAGGCCATGCACTGATTTTTTTTTAAGTGCTGATGGCGCATGCGCACTGGGCAAGTAGCCCTGTGGTAGACGTTTTGGGTCTAGGTGGACTCATAGTGCTCCGATTGGGTCCTGTGAGAAGTCATCGTGAAGTATTCGTAGGGGAGCGTCCAACTGGATGGGTCTGGGGTTGAACTGACGTTATTCTGCGCATGCCCAGTGGAAAAAGGGCATAGGAGTGGACATTTTGAGGTCGAGATGGACCCACAGTGGTCCGATTGGCTCGCGGGAGGTCTTATTTTGAAGCTCTCTTGGGGTAGTGTCGGACTGGACTGGTGTCTAGTCCGGTTTCGTCATTCTGCGCATGCGCAGTCTGGCCGTAGTGAGTAAAGTGGTCATTCTTGCGGAGCGTGGGGGTCTGTTGAGTGATTGAGGGACTATTCGTGGACCGAATGCATCGTTTGAGGTGTCACCTTGTAGCCCTCGTGATATACACCACGACTTGAGGGATGTCCACGTCATCTGTGACATTATTGGTGACGTCAACAGTAAGAGTAACAGCGACAGTGGGCGTTTTGGGAGTGTGAAGGAAGTTGTTTGGGGTAGAGATGAACCGTCCGTGATCCGAATGCGTCGTGTGAGGTGTCAAAGGTAAGCTTTCGTGGTGTAGACCAGGACTTGAGGGATTTCCCCTTCATAGGTGACGTCATCAGTAGGAGTAGTAGCCAAAGCGGACACTTCGAGGGACCATCCTTGGTCCGAATGGACCGTGTGGGGTAGCCTATTGTAGCTCGTGTGGAGTAGAGTCGGACTGGGATGATTTTTTCTATTGAAAATCACGTCAATTTGCGCATGCGCAGTTGGTTTGTAGTATAGAAAGATGGCTTTTGAATGGATGTTTTTGGGTAGAGATGGACCCTTCGTAGTCCAATTGGGTCGCTTGGGTTCTTATTTTGACTGGTGTGTAGTTCGTTTTCATCAATATGCGCATGCGCAATCTGACAGTAGTATAGAAAGCGGGCATTTGAGGAGGGAGTTTGGTGGGAAATTTAGTCGTACGACGTCGAACTTCATAATCTCCTCATGAACAGCTGCATTAAAAGCGCAGCTGAGATACTAAGGCTACGTTCGAGAATCCTCCATATTCTCGGGTCTGAATATTAGGTGCTTAGGGATGCGTTCCTATAGAGTCATATGGTTGCCTTTTAGTCACCAGACATCGTCAATTTTTCTCACCTCTTGCATCTCGCTCCAATTTGGGGTCGAGGTGAGCCATCCATGGTCCAAATATACCATGTGGGGTGGGGTGCTCTTGTGGTGTAGAATACGACTTGAGGGGTGTCCACATCAGCCGTGACGTCATTGATCACGTCATCAGTAGTAGAGAAAACGTCGCTCGAGCGTCGCGTCGCCCATGGGGGTGACTCATGGACCTTGCAAATGTATCACTCACTCACCAGCATAACTGCGGTGAGACGGGCGTTGGGGCAAACACCTCACTCACGTTGAGCACACCTCAATCGCTGACTCACACTCACTCAATGACCGACTCACCTTCACACACACACGCACTCACGCTGACATTCCACCAGGAGCTTCAATATGACCCCATCTAACTCATGCTTATAATAGCACATCCAAAAATGTACTTTGTCTCCTACTGATGACGTCACCAATGACGTTGCAGATGACATGAACATCCCTCAATTCATGATCTCCACACCCTACACACTATATCTGGATGAGATATACCCCTCTATCGCTCAAACAGACCTCTGTCCGGTTTCCATACTACTACCAGACAGAATGGTGAAAATGGACTAAACACCCATCCAACCGACGCTACCACAAGGGAGCATCAAAATAAGACCTCGTATGGCACAATCGGACCAATATGGTCTATCTCTATACCCCAAGCATCCATTCAAATACCTTTTTTCTACTACGCATGCGCAGATGGACGGCATTTCTACCCCACACCCATCCTTATTGTGATGACACTATTGTCCTATATGTCATGGTTTAAAACTGTAACATTGTCAGAAACCTATGTCCCGAGTCTTCCTATCACCCTTTGATAGCTATCTTTCCAGTAGCTAAAGAATAGGTACCTTTGCAAAATTCAACTGAATTCAAATTTGAAAATTACTTGGTGAGATTGCCCGGAAAATTCAGACTTGCTATTTGTAAATTCTGAACACCTAACCACTGCCTACCAAATGAACGAGGTCGTTGTGATAACACTTTTTTAGATTCACGTGTCTGTAAATTTTGCAACACAGAGAAGATTGGTGACGAATTTCACTTCATGTTGGAATGTCCTGGTCTATGCAATTTTCGTCTTACATGTAAGTATAGTGTGTGAATGGAATTTAACGTCGCTTTCAACAATATTTCAGTTATATCACGACGAACTAACTAAGCACCACCCAGCCCAGTTGTGTTCTTGCTACTTCAAAGAAGAAATATTTGAAGCAGCATGGAACCATCCACCCTCCATCCACCCTATAAAACACCGAAGACAGCGCACAAGACACAGACAGGACGCTTACATGGTGCAATAAAGACAAGTGATATTACACTGCTAGACATCACATTATCGATTTCCTGTTGCTTCTCAGCAAAATGCATTGAAGTAACAGGAACCTGAACCCACCCAACCGCCCGCGTCTTAAGTATATACCCAAGTCTTAAGTATATACCCAAGTATTATTTAACATACATGTATATCACCAATGGCAAGTTGGAATTTTCCAGTATTCTTCATGCTGAGAGATTTTGTTACCGACAACTGATTGATTTAGTCAATTTATTATCGAGGTTGGAGATTTCAAAATTTGATCCTTTATTTTTTTCCTGTTTGGTTTTAATTTTGCGTCCAACGTCATTTGTCGTCCTCCATATTTTGTGATCAAATTCTGATCCTGTGATACAATTACATTTACCGGTATTTAATATGTTAAGTTTCTGTGATACAGTATGATATGTAATACTATTATGGTTGCTTTCTGTGAAACACTTATTGTATGTTTTCCAATCTTATGTAACATTTCCGGCCATATTATTATTGTATAGCAGATGTCGTGATTGATATGAAGAATTTGGCAAATCTCCACATTCGTATATCCGACGTTAAAATAGTGATGGATGACGTTGTCTTCTGTAATAAAATCAAGCATAAATGAACTATACTTTGAATCAAGAAAATCAGCGATTTTCACTGTATCGAGTCAAATGGTTCCGGTAATAAAGAAAAACTGGTCATGTGCTCGTGTATCTAAACACATACAAACTTTATTCTTCATGTAAACCATCCCGACGAGAAAGGCGACTATACTCTGGTCTCGGCATTGATAAATAAAATAATGCAAATGGTGGCCTGGCCTCGCTTTCATCGGGTCATGCGCAGTGGCATTTGTTTTGACTTCGCGCTTCGCATCCTGCCTTCGTGTTTGGACTTCGCGCTTCGCATCCTGCCTTCGCACTTCGCATCCTGCCTTCGCATCCTGCCTTCGTGTTTGGACTTCGCACTTCGCATCCTGCCTTCGCGCTTCGCATCCTGCCTTCGTGTTTGGACTTCGCCCTTCGCATCCTGCCTTCGCACTTCGC